>JAZHYW010055579.1:0-298327 GCA_037355805.1 Ixodes ricinus | reverse complement strand
AGAAGTGGAAGAAGGTAAAGAAAGGAAGGTGGAAAAGGCGACTGACTGAATCATCCTGGTCGGGCCAAGCCAGGACACCCGTCTACGAGAAGCAGGGGCGAAAGCAGTATAATGCCTCGCCCGGGGGGGGCCTGAAGGGTCCAACCATACCTCGGGCTGAGCTCAACCACCATGATCCCCTTTTCCTCGGACACTGGTTAAGCCACGCACAGCTGGGCGTGGGTGGGCGAACCCAGATGGCTCGGGGTTCGTAATGATGCCACTCACCAAGCACCTACTAAACTAGGTTCCCCCTGCGTGCGGGTATGGTAGCCCACGTAGCTGGGGTCTGCGGTAACGCTACTCCCCAACCATCTAGCACCTAGGGTGCAGGCGCCCCCTGCGGGGCTCGGGGTCCGTGGAGACACCACTCTCCAAACACCTGCTTTCACAGGTGCCCCTTCGGGGGCAACTGTACAAGGGTGCATTTTCGTTTGCCATTTACTTGAGAAACTGACAGTGCCCGATAAAATACTGCAGACTACAGGTTCCTTATCCCCATTAGTACGGTAAAAGTTAAACTGCCATTTCAGCCACTAGATGGCACCGAATTTTAGAAAAGGTCTATTGTCAGCTTTCCATGTATATTTCCTCCGCTGACAAAATACGTGACGTCTTTTTCTGACCTTTTTGAAACTAGCAAGAGCGTGCGTGCATAGCTGTTAGAGGCGCTGAAGATGGGCGAGAGAGGATATTCCAAAAACTCTGGATATGGTGTTAGGCTCCGGGAAGAATAAGCTTCTGCGGTGCTTGCAAATTAATTTTCTGCAGTGTTCATGCGTCGAATTTAACAATAAAGTCAATATTAGTGATCCCAAAGGCCAAATAAAGATGATTTACGTGTTATTCCGCAAATTCAGAACCGCTTCATTTTTGCTAGCATGATCGGGCCCACGCTATAGAAACAAACAACACACCACATGTGTGACGGCGCACCAGCACATGTGCGGTTTCAGTTTCGTGTAGCTACTGCTCCCGGCAAACACTCGTGACTTTTGCGCAGTGGAAAATTCCAACATATGCGAAAAGTTAACTTATAGGGTACACGTTGATAATTTTTTAAAAAGTGGAACGAAATAATAAAAAAAAAAATTGGGGCAAGGCAGAGGCACGAGCATGTCATATCAGCTCTTGCGTGATTCTTATATCGTATTGCCCTCTTAGAACCGCAAAAAAGCATTTTGGAGATCGTCTACCGAGCTGGCGACAATACATAAATCTGCACTCCGATAAAGATAAGACTAGGCAGTGGAGGCCAAATATAACAAAATAATATCGGGTTGCCCAAAGGGCTCTTTTAAGCCCTTCGTCTACCATTGTTTTTATAGGAGCCGCCTTGTACGCCACTATGACAATAAAGTTCAACGGAATTTTGGGAATGTACTTCGAAGTAGGAAGTTGTACTTAGATTAGAAAATACCAGAAAAATATATTTTAGGTAAAGTACAAGTACATTCGATAAGAGTGTACTTCAAGTACATAATTTCTAAATAAATCTACTAAAAGTACCACTTTAAGTACGATGTACTTAATGTACTTTCCAACTCCGGCCCTCTTGCCGTAGACCAGGGGTCTCAAACACGCGGCCCGCTCAGCTCTTGTCAGCGACCTACTCCACAAGTTCAAGTCTATGCCCTCCCCTTCCCTTCCCCTCTTTCTTTTTTGAACTGTATCAACCGTTCAATCTTTCTATCAACTTTGAAGAAAAAACTTAGGCCACAAGCGGGACAAATTCATGTTTGGGGTTTTGACACCCTTGTCTGGTCTAGGGAGGACTCTATCTAGGTGAAAGCCCCACAATGTGCCAACAGGACACAGTGACGGCATTGCAACAGAAGAGTTGTGATTCAGATACCCTCGAAAGTCCAGTTCGGAAAAATTTCCGAATCTTCTTTGGTCTGTCCGATATTTCGACCTATTGGCGCTGGTGTTATGCTCCGTTGCAACGTCTTTCATTCTCACAAAAAAATAAACAAGTTCTTTGGTGGATGTTGCAACGTCTATGGCGAAGTTATCTGCGAAGAACAACATTTAAGACAAGAACTGACTGTTCAAGGGCGGTGGGAGCGCGTCTACCCTTTCACAGAATCGCGGGACGAAGTGTTGTGTTTGATTTGCAAGCAGGCCATTTCTGTGCCCAAGGAGTATAACATCCGACATTTCAAATCATGCCTTGGCCAGGAGTATGATGCGCTCGCTGAAAAAATCTCCAAGGACACAGTTTTTCAACTTAAGACGTCACTGGGAGAGCAACAAGACCTGTTTTAAAAAATCCGGCCAGATAAGTGACGAAACGGTGAGAGCGAGCTTCATTGTCTTTGAGCTTATTGCCGAATCTTAAAAACCGTTCAGCGATAGCCTGTTCATCAAAAAGTGCCTGCTAGAAGTTTCCGACGCTGTATGCTCAACCATAAAAACAAACCTTTGAGAAAATAAGTTGCCAAGCACTGTGCCTGAAAGAATTAACAAAATCAGTGAGGTCACAAAAAATCATTGGAGATCCTCCGCCATACCTTCGACAAATTCAATCACTGTCGGCGAGAGCACTAATCTTACGGACAACGCTCAATGCGCCGGTTTCGTCGGAGGCGTAGACAAAGAGTTAGACGTTACGGAGGAACTCTTGGATATCGTGCCGCTTCAATGAACGACCACAAGAGCCGACACTATTTCCGACACCGAAAAAGTTGTTGAGCGGGCCGGATCGCCGTGGGAGAAGCTTCTTTGTCTTGCGACCGAGGGTGCGCCATGAATTGTGAGTAGCAAGAGCGGACTCGTCGGAAAACTGAGAAAGAAACTCGATGAACTTGGTATCGCCAAGCAGTTTTCAGCTGTTCACTGCAATTTTCATTAAAAGGCGCTGTGCAGCAAGTCTCTGCAATTGAAGAGCGTCATGGATATTTTTTTCGCTCAATCAACTTTAGTCATTCAAGAGCAGGCAACCACCACTAGTTGGTCTCTCTTTTGAAGGCGTCTTGTAGCGAGCATGGTGAGCTTCTGTATATCACTGTGGTACGATGGTTGAACCAAGTTGCTGCAGCGTAACTAGGAGGTCGTGACTAGTGAAAAAAGTGTCGAAAAACACGACATGGTCTGTGGGAGTTGCGACGGCGTCAAGTAGTGAAAGTACAACACGTCCTGCTAGCGGCCCGGTGTATGTGGTCGTCGACTTTCCACATTAAGTGTCAAATGCGTAGCAGTAACCTTCCGCACTGCACAGCCTCCAGCTCTTGCATCCAAAACGAATCAGTATCTCTCTTATGAACTGCTTGGAAGGATGGTAACCAAAGAACTTCACCATGGACTCATCAACAGACAGTGTCTTGTGAAAAATGCCATGTTGCCTGAATTGTTTGCTTAGCAAGTTCATCTATGGACGCACCTCATGCATTTTATTTGTTGTTCCCGGAAGCAGGTCATTGTCGGCTAAATGGAAGAACCGCTTTATGTCTACCAACCGCTGCCTCCTCTTGCATTTGGAGACGCACGCGATGCCAACGTCTTCACCAAGAGACCAGTACAGCCGTCGACTGGGAAGGTTGTGGTATCCTCTCAACAAGAAAATTCCGATGAATTTTCTCAAATCATCCAGACTAAGAGCAAAGCCGTGCTCATTTTTGGCTTGGCGTATGTGCCAGTTTGTATAACGATATGAGCCAATGACTTCTTCATCCAGAATAGTGCTGATGATTTCGTTTGGAGACTTGCCTAAGAAGTCAGACTTCAGCTTCTCTTTTCGCTATTCAGCACTATTTGTTGAAGATGACCACGTGTACTCTGGGCTACTGCTCATCCAGCTTGGGTTTGTGACCATCGCCCGCTTGGCACATCGTGGTTGGTTGTCAGCGTCCTTCTCATTCGCTTGGCAGTGCACTTCTAGTGTACCTAAAACAAACATTCATACGTTCAGTCTTTGTGTCAAATGTCAACAGGAGCTGCTCAATATTCATAAAACTTCAGTCTCTTACCTGAGACATCATTCGCTTGAACACTGCTGGTGGCATCATCATCTCCCTCTTCTTCGTCTGTGTCAGTGACAGAACAGGAGGTATGACGACCAAAGTGTCGAACCGGAACCGAACTGAACTGAAAAGCGGAACCGAACCGTTATTTTTAGCCCAACCGGAACTGAACCGAACCGAAATCTTCGCCGCAATCTTGGAACTGAACCGGAACTTAACCGGAACAAATATAACGGTAACCGGTTTAAAATGGTTTACGGCAATTTTTTTATTACAAAATGAGTGTTCGAGAAGTAAAAATTGGGAGCTGTATTTCCATGTGGTGATCAAATTGTCATATACAGAATGGCAATCTATAAAAGCATTTTGGGTTTTGATTGCGCTTTTGTATTGGCGCTACGATTAATCATGTGTCACGTGGTCAAGTGACGTCATATATTACGTCACTATAGTCCGTTGCTACTCAGGCAGCTAGGGCGAGGAAACGAAGGCCGGGGAGGAGGAAGCAGGCGGAACGCTGGAGAAGAGAGGGGGCCTCTTTTCTCCAGCGTTCCGCTTGCTTCCTCCTCCCAGGCCTTTGTTTGCCTCGCCCAACCTTCTTGAGTTGCAACGGACTATAGATGTATTATCGTTGTTGACAGCGTGACGTCACATGCCGTCACCACTTCTCACACCAAGCCGCGTGACATCGTGACGTACTCGATTGTTGTGAGCCCGAGTCGGGTGCTCGGGTTCTTGACAATCAGCATCGCCAAACATTCGTGTTGGATCATGTTCAATCAAAGATGAGAATGGCGGAACTCTAACACCGGTGGTATGCCATTTAGCGTCAGATCACATCGCCGCTTGTTCTAGTAGAGAGTTGAGGAGGGGAAAGTTATTTCTTTCCTTTATTTTTTCTGTGTCTGCCATTGAGCGGAGAGAAAATCTAATGGGTATTTTGCAAGCTATCAACGCCAGGGATTAGCTCTTAGCCGTATTTACTCAAAGTACAAAAAGTGTTGCATGAACCATTTTACATGTTCACATTATTGAGGCAGCCGAACATGTTTTTGCTGTTGCTGAACCATTTTATGAAAGTTGTCCCCAAGAATAGAAGCATTGAAAGGACTAAATATGGCTTATTAATATCACGATAAATAAAACTACAAGTGTGTACGGTAAGGATACTTGGAAAGAAATATTTTAGTGACCTTAGTGCGCCTTATTGTTAAAACTTAATTTTTGGTGCAAAATGAAAGAAACGGAGGATTACCGTTAGCAAATAACACAAATATAATTGCCGATATGGCACCCCCAAACGGAGAAGGGGAAAGCTCTCAGAAATGAAAAAAGTATTCTCTTGAGGAGCATAATCAAGTGAAAAGGGGGAGAGGGGGAGTTTTCAAACATACCGCGTTGTGAAGGTTTCCCTGCTCCACATCTTGGGCGCAGACCAGACAGCGTGATCCCACAAATCTCCTTCGTTTGCAAAATCACTCCTACTAGAAATCGCGTTTTCATAGTGCCAGACACTCGCGCCGTTCCTCATGATGCTGCACCAAGCAGGAATAATTTTTGTTTTTGAATGCGTGAGTTGCACTGAGCGCGAACCTTCTGCAGTGTACATTGTGCACCCCGAGATTTTACTTTCTCAGCAAAAGCAAAAAGAAATCTCTCACCACTAGCATATAGTACAGTGTACTAGTATTCTAGTGCACTGCACATATAGCGCAAATATGTCACCTGCAAACCTTGTTAAACATGAAATACATTTTAGCGCTCAAAACCAAGGACAAAAAGACGAGAATCTGATTCTCGTCTTTTCGTTTGTTTTTAGAGCGCTAAAATGTATTCCAAGTTCCAAAACCAACTAGCCCAACATTCTACTCTAGATGTTAAACAGTTCAATTTCCTGATCATATGTGATGTTCTTAACACAATAATGGGTTTCACTGTAACTGTGAGCATAGCACAAGATAAAATAGCGAGCTCCGGGCTTTCAGCGTTTTGCCAAGCACGCGTGCTCCAGCAGTGCAAGCACTGGTTAGGACCACATCCACGCGCTTGTAGCATCGGCTGTGTCTGGATCTTGACGGAGCGCTGCAAAGCGTGTCTGATCATTTTTAATTTTCATCGCGTTCGGTCCAACTAGTGAGTGTGACTTTAGCAACACATTAAATATAAATTAAAGAAAAAATTGTGACGTATTTTGAACAAGTAGGTGAAGTAAGTTCAGAACTTCGTGCACATTTTCTTTTGTTGATGACGTACTTGGTCTGAACCAATAGAGAACCTCAACGACAAGAGCGTGCAACAACCATGCGCGATCTTTCGGAACGATGGAAATTAAGGTGCAACCCGACCGTGTATGACGTTTTGGTTCTTCTTTGAGGGTTTATAACTTTCTTTCTATATATACTAAAATTATTTAATTAATGTCAAATTAAAGAGCGTTTTTCAGCAATAGTTTAATGTCTCGATATTAAGATTATTTTTAGTTGTTAGTTTATTATTCAACTTTTAATAGACCACAATCTCTAATAATAATAAAAATATTGCTCGAGTTATAACGTCCCATCGTTTACGATATTTTACGTAAGCGTTCGGTTGGATATAAAAACATAAAAAGTAAGCAATGGGTGTACAGATAAAGTACATTTTAAAATAAAAAATAAAGCTTAAAATGGTTATATTTTATGGCGCTATAAACACGAAATCACGTTAACTAATCGGAATTACGAGTCATTAAATCATGAAGCGTCCTTCGATATTACGTTTTCGAGAGCTTCCATATTAATATATTACCCATTAAGAATGTTATTAGGCCTCAAACTTTTCTTTTTTAGTTACCTGCAAATTGCAGTTTCTTAATATAAAATACAGATGGCGACACGTGTTCAAGAATAGCTTGATATGCATTTTCCGTCGTGTGCCGCTTGGAACGCCTCGTGAAAGACAGGAAAGGCGCCAGATGTCAGGGTGTCAGATGCCTGGATAGGGTGCCTACATGTCTGTCTGTCTCAGGTTGAAGACATCCATTGCTGCCCTTAATATGCTAGCGCGTGACGCTTTGGCGCACTCGGTGCGTGACTCGGGCAGTAAAATGACGTTTATGCATTAGCCAAAGCTACGCGCTCGAGCTGGGTGACGCCGGACTGCGCGCACTTCAAAATGCATAAAAAAATGGGGTAGAAAAATGGCTGAGCTGTCGTCACTCAAGCAAAAGCGGGAGTGTGTATGAAAGCACTCTATGACTGGATGCCCGCAGTAAGCGAGCCACAGATGTCAGAACAACAAGCGGGAGGCTTCTGGCGCCCCACAGCTGCTTTTGCGCGCGTTCGACCTTGCGTCGGTACACATGCCTGACGCGATGCAAATGAAATGGGTGCCATGAAAGGGATTCCGCAATTTAGGATTCTGCGAAGTATGCGAAAACATTAGAATGCTTTTGTCAGTTGTAGCCGAACCGTGTTAGAAGGTCGTCGCGTCGTCGACATTGGGCTTTTTCAGTCCGTGCAGGAAAGCTGTGACCATGTCCCGATCAGTTGCACGTTCTGCCATGTCATATATTGAAAGAAATAAAAGTCATTGCCAAAATTATTAGAATACAAAGTGAGTCTAACGCTGGTACCTTACAGCCAAAGTTGGCGCGTCTTTAATACGATTTCTGAATAAATCGCCACTATGCCCCTTGGAGACACTTTGTGGACCAGCACATGTTTACGTCGCTGCCCGAAATCTTGAATCAGCGTGTAGTGCTGCACCAAAATTAAATGCAAGGTTCACACAGTTGCGTTCGGGACCGCTCGACTACGACATGTGCTTTTCAAGCTCAGGCATGTCTATGCTCGACGCAACTGTTGCCATAGCAACCTCTGGTCGTAAGCCGGCGCAAGTGGTTGCAGTCGCAGTCACACGATTTAGGTATATACTGCGTACCATGTGCGGGAAGCGCACGGCAGGGTAACTTCATTGCTTTACGCTGGGCCAAGATGTAGCACGGCCTGTGAACTTCAAAGTTTTACCGTCACCCAAGCGAAACTTTAGCGGTATCCAGCTGATGCTAGGGGAACCTTCAGATGACCCACAAATTTAGCGGGGTCGAAGCTGTTACATCCAGATGTCAGCAATTTTTTGGCGATCGAAGTTCCCACACTAGATGGTGTCTATTCAAAAACAAATCACTGGGTCCAGCGCGGTCTGTGTGTTTCAAGATTTTGCTTCATCGTTTGGTAGGTCCACTTCAAAGATTTATGCTGGACCAAGATTTAACACGGTCCGCCAGCTTCAAAGTTTAACCGTCACCTCACTTCCCCCCTCAATTTTGCGGCTGAGTCTAATTGGACCGTCACATGACATCCAAAGTTTATAGCGAGTAGAAGCCTTTACCACCAGATGGCACCCAAATTTGACGACGACCACTTCACAATTTGAACACTAGATGGCGCCTATTCCCGAAAATCGCTGGGTCTTTGCAAAGTTTTACGATCTGGCCCCAAATTTTAGCAAGGCCACTTCAAAGTTTTACGCAGGATCAACATCAATCACGTTCCGCGAGCTTCAAAATTTTACAGTCACCTCAATCTCACTTTAGAGGGACCCAGGTGCTGCTCTTTGGGACCGTCACATGACGCCGAAATTCAGCGGGTCCAAGACCCCGAATGCAACAGCTAAGGGGGCGCCACGAGGCTACGAGGCCGCGAACACCGTTTGAATGCGCGCGCGCGAAATCACGTGATAGGAAGACGAGTAACGACACACAACCAGGGTCACATGACCTGCGGCGGAGCATTTTGTAGCGATTAAAATGCATTTACCGCGCAGCGATTCAAATTCAAAACACGTGACCATCATGTGACCGGAGCGCAGCGCCCTCTGTTGGATGCAGCACGAACCCTGTGTGACATCACGTGAGCGCCCTCTTTCGGACGCAGCTCGAACCCTGTGCGGCATCACGTGGTTGTTATCATGAATTACACACACACACGAACAACTAAGACAAGTTAAGCGGTCTGGGAAGCAATGTGCTTGTAGCTCAGGGGTAGAGTGTTGGGCTGCTGTGCCCGAGGTAGACAGGTCGAGTCCCAGCCGGCCGCGGAGCTTTTTTAATCGCATAAAATGCATTTACAGCGTAGCGATTCAAATCACGTAACCATCATGTGACCGGAGCGCAGCGCCCTCCTTTGGATGCAGCACGAACCCTGTGCGACATCACGTGAGCGCCCTCTGTCGGACGCAGCTCGAACCCATCACACGTGAGACGCCCTGAGCGCCGCAAATCAAGTCCTATAGCGCCCTCTGTCGGACGAAGCTCGGACCCTGTGTGACATCACGTGGTTGTTATCAGATGATGACCGCAGCCGTCAACACCTGGTCAACCACGCTTTTGGTCTGAGGTTTGTGGTTTGAGGTTTGCGGTAAGTGGCACGCTTCTGACACGCGACGCGCACGTGACTTCACACCTATACTCAAGGGCGGGACGTAGCTGAGCTCCGATTGGTCACTGGTCACCATGGGCATCGATGGCCCCGCCCTGTGGGTGGGGCGGGGCATCGATGCCCACGGCCTGTCATTGGTCACTAGGATGGGAAAGAGGGAAAGGGCCCCGCCCTACTGCACTGTGATTGGTTTGATTGGGTTTGGCCCGCCCTCCTGCGCTGTGATTGGTCGGATCGGGTTAGGCCCCGCCCTCCTGGGCGTTTGTTTACAAGTTGTCCAAACTGGTACACTTATTCTACTACCGACACACCTAGCTCTTCATCCGAATAGGCGCGCACAACGTCTTCGGCATAACGCGATATATTGGGCCTATTCGCTGGCATGGCGAACGACTCGGCAAGCACTTCGCCGAGATTGGCTGCCTCGTCGTCACGTTACTCGAGCTGGAGCCAATCTGGTATCTTCGTCGCTGCCCCTGATTTCGCTGTCAATGCGTTTTATTTGACCTTCTGAAATTAACTGCAACGCTGTCATCACCGCAGAATGGTCGGGCGAGTCGGTCATGACGAGAGGAACCAAAGCAAGCACAGCAAAAAACCCCCCAGAAATATAAAAAAAGCCGCGAAACTCCTTTACTCTTCTGCGGGAACACTGAAATGTTGCGAGTGACTGCAGATCGTACTCCTCCGAAAAAGGCTGCGCGGAGAGCTACTCCGGAACGCTAGTTTATATTTTACAAAAAAAAACAATTTAAAGTTTAAATAAAACCTAAGATTTACTAACTTTTTGTAATTTTTTGACATTATTATTGTATTGGCATTCTTATTGTTACTAATATAATAATGACTTGCTTGGTATCGTTCTAAAAATATAAAAAAGAAAAAAAGAGACTCTTGAAGACTGCGGAAGACCATCGCTATTGCAATCAGCTGCCGTTGGGCTCCCCGAATGGCCGTTGGGTTCCGTATGCTTCGGGAATCTCCTTTCTTTTTACGTTATAGAGGTTTTAGGGGATAATTTTGATATGTTTCTTATGAGTACCGTGCTCAAGAATTGCAAGCAATAACTGAGAGCTGGGAGACGCTGCGTCTTGCCAACGCCCGTAAGTTCAGGACAGCATGGACGACTCGTGCAAACGCCGGTAAGCAACTTTCTTTTGTCTCTGCAAAGTGGGCTGCTGTTTCAAACTTTGTCGGGTACCGTGTGCTTGCTAAGCTAAGCCTCATTTTAACTATACTTCTCCTGTTTTATTTCGTTATTTGAAAAGAGCGTATCTTCAAAACCTGTGGCTCGCTCCGCAGTGTGAGAAGGATTCCCGCGCGGCGGAACCATGGGCATGTCCTGGGTGCCGTCCAACGACGCTCCTCCTCCGACGCTTTTGCGGAGCCTTCAGGTGCGGTCTGACGGACGTTCAAGCATTCAGTCGCCGTCCCAAAGTGTTAATCACAGGTCACGCTAGTTCTGACGTCTGGTACCAACAGTCGCTCGCCACCGATTTGTTTCATAAAGCGGGAGCGAGAAAAATCGTCACAAGAGCGAGCAGCATGGTTTTTTTGCCTAAGCTAATGCCTGTGCCGTAGAGACGCGCGGTCTCTTCGCGTTTGCCGAACCTGCACACTTTCCAAGTTTACAATTGTGTGGTGTAAAAAAAAAAGGAAAAAGAAGTGGATGTTACGTTTTTTAATTGTGGCGAAAGGCCTTACAAAAAGCAGAGTAGCTAGAAAAAGCAAAAACATAAAAAAGGATGGAAAAAATTAACTTAACCGCCAATGTCAAACATGAATATTTGATGGAGTTGAAAGACTACCACCGTACCAACTCGCCCAGTTATTCTATCTGTCAAAGACTAATAGCCTAAAGTAATAAATAAATAAATGCGAACTATTAATTGGTTACAAATTCGTAATTGATGCAGTACAGCCCTACTCTGTTCTGCTGTTTTTATGATATCCGGTAATGTGTAAATGTAAAGGACAGTTCACAGCAGCCATTTATGTCCGATCCATTATATTGAATCGTTTCTCAAAGAGCTCGAAGTTATATAAAAAAGGGATCTTCATAAATTAAGCCACACCACTGAATGAACTATCGGAAACAATATGAGCGTGAACGCGCCTCCGCTTGCCGCCGCTACCTGAGGCGCCGCCCTGCGGCGCCGTTGTGAAGTTTTGCGCATGCGTGTAAAAATCCTGTCGCTGTTCTCGCTTTGACTGTTAACCCCCGTTTGTCGTCTGCTATGCGCGCGCTGGCGGCTGCTCGTGCTGTCGTCTGCTATGCGACTCCTGTGTGCGCTGGCGGCCGCTCGTGCTGTCGTCCGCTATGCGACTCGTGTGTGCGCTGGCGGCCGCTCGTGCTGTCGTCTTCTATGCGACTCGTGCGTGCGCTGGCGGCCCTATTCGACTCGTGTTTGCGTTGGCGGCCGCTCCTGCTGTCGTCTGCCGCACAACATTGCGTGCTCCGGCGGACACCCGCGCTTCCTACGCGAATTGTGTTTGCCCTGGACAGCTCTAATGGTGTTGATTTGCACGAAAGTCTTTAGTGAAACACAATGCTTTTATTCTTTGAACACGTGGCCCTAACACGTGAAAACATCTGTTATGCCGTGGGCCATGGGCTCGACAGGCTTATTAGTAGAGTGCTCATACTGTGTCCTTTCTAAACACAACCAAACACTAAACATTTAAAAAAAAAAAGAGAACTATTGAAGACTTACACTGTCCTTTCTGGGCAGAACCAACGCTGGCTTTCACAAAAATGTCAGTAGGAGGTTGCATTCTTACTTCTCTCGGCAATCAAATTAAAAAAAAGAAAAAAAAACAGAGCATTAGTACGATGTCATCTCGCCTCGAGCATCGACGACGGCTCTCATCCTGGAAGGAAGGGAGCTGAACAGAGCGGAAACAAAATTCCGCTCGTTCCGCAGCTTTTCCCATTCTTCCAGGACGAAGCACCACAATTCGTCAGCTGTGGCCCTGTGATGAGGACGCCGCGCCATGGCTGCCTTCATGCGCCCCCAGACATTCTCTATAATGTTGAGGTCTGCCCCTTTGGGGCAGACCTTCCCTTCAATAATGGGGGAGGGGGGGGCTGAACTATGTTGACCAGTTCGTCGTCAGGAACTCTAGCCAATTTTCACTCAACTGAATCTTTTCCTGGCTTACCGTAGTTGAACGCTGAGCTTTGCAGATATTGTCTTGAATCTATTTGCATGTTATCGCTGTATCTCGACCCGATGAAATAAGCCAGCTACCTATCACGTATCAATTGTGGGCATTGCGCTATCGCACAGAAAACTCTTGAATCATGTTAAGTCGTTTGTCTGACTTGCGACGGAAATACACGAGTCGCATTGCAGACGACAGCGCGAGCGACCGCCAGCGCGCGCTTAGCAGACGACAGACGGGGGTTAACAGTCAAAGCGAGAACAGCGACAGGAATTTTACACGCATGCGCAAAACTTCACAACGGCGCCGCAGGGCGGCGCCTCAGGTAGCGGCGACACGCGGAGGCGCGTTCACGCTCATATTGTTTCCGATAGTACAATAGCGTGTGACTTGTATGTATGTTCTCAGCGAAAAAAAAGAATGCATTCAAAAAGGGCCAATCATATTGTTTCCTCTCTGTTAGAGCTCCTTTCGGGTACACGCAACATGTGGGTGTCTACATCTAAAAGAGCGGAATTGACATTTTCTGCAGGGCTGGCAGGCCTGACTCAGTATGGCTAGCAGGTTGAAATCTATGGGAATCTAGGGGAAATGGACCACAAGAGTAAGAGTGACACCTGCCCAACACTTCCTCAACGATGGCACCATGAGGAAGTGGGAGCTGCCCCTAAAGTGAATGCTATGGCAGGTGGGTCATTCCAGTGAACCCCTATACAGCCGATGCCAAGCTAAAAATATTTAAAAAAATGTATTATTAAAAACACGGAGTATGAATTGCACGGACAAGGAGGATATCAACACAGCGCTGTGTTGCGTTCGTATCCTCTGTTTCATATTCTTCATGATTTATTTTTAATAATTGGCTACCAACTGGTCCAATCATCAGCACTAGTCAACGAAATTATGCTGCTATATATTTGTATGCATGAACACTGTGCTGACAGTTGAATCCTGGAGTTATTTATTAATAAACAAAAACGAGGGTGCAAGCTAGCTATACAGGCTAAACACTAATAATTTATTCAAGACTGGTTCTCTGAAGGATGACACAAACACAGCTGAGTTTTAAGAGACAAAAAATCAATAAGCGACCCAAAAGAGGAAAAATAGGGGAAGACATGAAGACACTCTTCAAAATTTCTTTTCTGCTTACCACCCCCTACAAAGGGAATTTCTTTCTGGATCTTGCAGGGTTATACCGTTCAAAACCCCTAATATACCCAAGGACAGTAAACGGAAAGAAACAACCTACTAACATCTGGGTAAATGTGATTTAGCAAACGACAGGGAATGCCCTTGATCTTTCAACCTAGGAAATAAAAAATATCATGCACAACATCAAGATTAAAAAGAAAATACAGATGGGCATCACGCCTTTTTCTAAAATAAATATATGCCAAGAAACTTCTTCCACTCGATGGCGAAACACAGTGAAAACATTCAACAGATTTCTAGGTTTCTTCGTTGTTACTGATTCTTTCAGTATATACTTGTGGTCATTCTCTTTGGTCAAAATTATTTAAGTAGTGTTCTATAAGGCCACATAATTATTGCATTAGATCACGTGTTTTGAAACAGCTGAATATAGATCCTTATTTTTCTGCAACATTTATACTAAGTTCAGTCGGTCGTTAATGTAGGGTGTTCTATGAGGTGAGCGAGAATTTATAGTGGCCCTAGGAACAAGTCGTGCTGTAGGCTTATGTATTACTGGCTTTCTCTTTGTTCCTTTGTGGTATATGGCAAGCTGTATTAAATTTATTGCAGGTCCCAGCAGGACCAAGCGGGTAGACCCACCGTCAAAGACCGCAAGCCACTCTCTTCAAGCCGCACAGAGTGTTCTATGAGGTGAGCAATCAGGCGGTCCTTGGTACATGCCGTGCTGGGGGTTATAGTAAAACTGGACTTGTCCAGTTTGATACAGTTTTACGTAACGAAAACGTGGACCTCTATAGTAGGATGGTGCTCGGCTGCATGCACACGCACCCGGTATTTATATATACATACGTACAAAACATTATATTTTAATTCAAACGAAATAGAAAAAAAAATGGCGTGAGTGTTATTTGGATGCCACCTTCACTGTGTGTTTGTAGGGCTTGAAGCACATTAACTAAGGGGATAATTGTCGCAGAATGTTAATCAAAACTAATCTACCAAAATGTTTCAGTATTATTTTTAATTAATGAATTATCGGACATGTTTCAATTCTAGTTTCAAAGGCGGTGAATTTTAAAGACTCACCCAATTGACACAATTTGCGAATGGCTACAAGTTTCGAGATATTCAATGCTAAAACTCTACCTTTTCGTTACCCGATTCCAAAATCTTGCGCTCAGAAGACCTCAGGATATTGTCCAGACGGGGTGGCGTCGAACGCACCTTCACTATCTTGGAAGTATGACGCCGATGCATCCACCAAGTGCACACTGTCGAGATAGTGACGACGTGCCTGGTAGGACTATGTCACTCTTCTACCCACCATTAACGGCACGAATTCCTGAGCTCAAACTGATCGCTGTTTTGGCATCCGACATGAGAAACGCAAAAGTTGAACAATGAATATCTGGTAGCTGCTTGGCGTTTCGTGAATTGTTTAAATCGGGATAGTCTTCAATATTGACTGGCTTTTAACACTGCAGTTGCAACATGGCCCATGAAGCCATTAATTACAAAGCTAACAGATTTTCGTCAATTGGTCAACATACTGAGACGGTTATCCCCTTTACTAATCTCCGCCAAGTCCCATGAACACGCAGTGAAGAAGACATTGGCATAACTTTCACGGCCTTTTTTAAAAATTACTGTTAGCTTTCAAATAAAATGCTGTGTCTACATGTAAAACGACTTGTAGAATGTAATCATGCACATAATTGTTAGAAAGCTTTGCTTTTCACTCAATTAAAGTATTGCATTTTTTATCGCAACCTTCCAAACATAAGCAGAGCATCCAGTTTGGTATTCAAAATGTATTCTATCCGGCAATAAATTCAACGGACTACTACTTGGTTTGCCTTTGGCTCCATACTGAAAATAATAGGCATGTGCGAATCATAGACATTTGGGCTTAAATTGGATAATGATTTGAGATTATTAACTTTTCAGTTCAATATCACATCGTTTCTGCACCTCTCTCCAAGCCCGCGAATTCTGGGTCCATTTACATCAAGTCATCCAGCAGCCGTAGGTTACCTTTTGGGCCACCGATGATTGCTCTTCTCTTGACGCAGACAGCTCATTGTATGTTTACGGGTAAGACAGCGCGAACAAGGACACAGGAAAGAGAAGATGTACACAGACGGAGCGCTGACTGTCAACTGTTTATTTCGAAAGAAACGCCCAACGGCGTGGTCACACCAAACAACAATTACATCACGACACATGACCGTCACATGATCGTCACAAGTTAAAGCCCCTCAAAAATGCCAACTCACAATCATAAAGATCTATCGAAGGCGCACTGACACATTTGTCTTTGAACTTGAAAATGTAAAAGGCCTCAGTTATCTCCCTAGTTCGTTCGTGACTGTGTCTTCCCAGGACCGTGGTATCTTCTAAAACCGGAGAACAACCACATCTGTCGCAGTGAACCGCCAGATTTCCTGACGGAGATGCCCTAATCGAACACGCGTGTCCACATAATCTATCATTAATGCAGCGACCGGTCTGGCAGATGTAAACTTTTTTACAAGTCAGGGGAATACTGCAGACCACCCCACCCCCACGCAAAGGACAAACTTGTTTTTATGCTTCTTATCACATGCGGCCCTGACAACCAATCCCCTCTCCACCCTCGCACATAAACGTCCCAGCTTGGCCGGTGCTAAGAAAACGACAGGAACATCGTGGCATTGCCCTACTTTCTCTAACCTCTGTGCCACCTTATGGATATGGAGCACCACCACCGGTTTCTGCGTAGACTTCCTACCCATAACTACCTCCGGATTTCGCACCCTCCTCAAGAGTCACTCGGCCACGCCTACCAGGAGATTGCCAGAATAGCCACCCTCGAAAAGTTTGTTGACGTGGCTACGAAAACACGACGTCATTTGGTGAGGACATGACCTGACGAGTGACCCCCAAAGACTGCTGGATATGATTCCCCTTTTAACTATGTTTGAATGACTCGAGTCGAACGGAAGCACACCTTTCTTCGATTTAGGACAGTAGCACCAACACACGTGGGAGTCAGAGAAAGTTAGCTTAATGTCTAAAAACTGGAGAAAACTCTCAACAGAGTCTTCCCAGGTGAAGTTCTACACGTCCAACATGTCTGCAACCACACCCTCTCTGTTCCGGCTGGAACCAGTTCGGAACAACACCAAAAAGTCATCTACGTACCTAAATACACGATGACGTCACTCCCTAATTTTCTGGCTATGCCTCTATCACACCTGGACAGGAATACGTCATTTAATGAAGACCCTGTCGGGGGTGTTCTACAGTTTTTAGACATTAAGCTTACTTTCTCGGACTCCCACGTGAGTTAGTGCTTCTGTCCTAGGTCGAGAAGGTGTGCTTCCATTCGACTCGAGTCATTCAAACATAGTTAAAAGGGGAATCATATCCAATAGTCTTTGGGGGGTTACTCGTCAGGTCATGTCCTCAACAAATGACGACGAGTTTTCGTAGCCAGGCCAACAAACTTTTGGAGGGTGACTATTCTGGCAATCTCCTGGTAGATGTGGCCGAGTGCCTCTTGAGGAGGGTGAGAAATCCGGAGGTAGTTATGGGTAGGAAGTCTACGCAGAAACCGGTGGTAGTGCCCCATATCCATGAGGTGGCGCATAGATTAAAGAAAGTAGCGCAACGCCATGCTGTTCCTGTCGTTTTCTCAGCACCGGCCAAGCTGGGACGTTTATGTGCGAGGGTGGAGAGGGGATGGGTTGTCAGGGCCGCATGTGATAAGAAGGATAAAACAAGTTTGTCCCTTGCGTGGTGGTGGGGTGCTCTACAGTATTCCCCTGACTTGTAAAAAGTTTACATCGGCCAGACCGGTCGCTGCCTTAAAGATAGATTACGTGAACACGCGTGTTTGATTAGGGCATCTCCGTCGGGGAATCTGGCGGTTCACTGCGACAGATGTAATTGTTCTGCGGTTTTGGAAGATACCACGGTCCTGGGACGACACAGTCACCAACAGAACTAGAGAGATAACTGAGGCCTTTTACATTTCCAAGTTCAAAGATAAATGTGTCAGTGCGCCTTCCATAGATCTTTATGATTGTGAGTTGGCATTTTTGAGGGGCTTTAACTTGTGACGATCATGTGACGGTCATGTGCCGTGATGTAATTTTGTTTGGTGTGACCACGCCGTTGGGCGTTTCTTTCAAAATAAGCAGTTGACAGTCAGCACTCTGTTTGTGTAAATCTTCTCTGTCCTGTGTCCTTGTTCGCGCTGTTCTACCCGTAGACATGCTGCACCAACTAGTCCAAATTTCAACAGTATTACAGCTCATTATATATTTTGTCAGAACACCTTTGTCTGTTATGAATTCGAGGGGTGCAGCGAGGTGCAAACACAACAATATCTCATAGTTAGCTGTAGAAATATATTATCACGAGCACCTGTTTCTGTGCAATCACCCACTCCACCGTTGAAAACCACAGCCGTCAACCTTGCCACGCTCGACGCTCTGCATGCTGGATTTTTGTTGCTTCAGTTAATGTTCGGACGGCGGAGCTCATATGGCCGGTGACTGTACTAAAATGCAGCTCGTGAAAATATGAGCTGATACAGCGCTCCAGCCGGCGCATGGTATTACGTCTGCTGCTGTCTGTCAGCTTCATGCTTCGCGTTCTTCACGTGCGCACGCGGAGGCAAAGATAAATTAGTCACTGGACGACTCGCCAGCATCCACTGCGCTCATGGTCAGTCGGCAGTCCTGAAAGCAAGAACTCGGCTCGGTGACGTCAGCGGGCGTGGTGGTAGGCGCCGCAGGTAGCGCGCTTCGGTCTGGGGGCGGGGGGCAGAAGTCCCATGCCAGACGTGTTGTTCCTTTTGGCAGTTGATTTACTTCGACATATCGGTAGAATCACATAGAAAAAACTCTGACTTATCGACGAAACGCCACAACTGTGGCCGTATCCTAAAGTGCATCTGCGATTAGCGTTTGAAGTTCAGTTTTCAAGTGCACATCAAAAGGCATTGTAGGACCTGTGTTATGAAAGGGACATGCAGACGCCGTCGGACAACGTAATGCTATGGGTCAGGAAGCACTGTATGGGTTGTATTCACGGATACTTGATGGTCATCTTATTTATTTGTTTTGTTCTATTGAGCACAGCTGCCAGAAAACCGTCAAGTTGTGCGTAACCACACTACGGTACATACGTTTAGTGGCCTTGATTAATATGAAAAGGTTCAAACGGTCAGCACTGATCGTTTAAACTGTCGTCGTGTTCATTTCAACAAAACAGTTGCTGACAAGTAGTCAGTGCTTTACTTACGAACGACGCTCAGTACGTGAGACCAAACAGTCATATGTTTGCCACGAGAATCAGCTTGAAAGTTCAACGAAGGAATATTCGCAGAGCACAATGCCACACGAAGGACTTAAATTTGAAGGTGTGGTAAGTTCAGCCGCAGTCTACAGGAAGATCAGTAGATACATGGATGCACCACTCGATGTATCCGCTGGTTACCAGCGGCAATCAGCGATGTCGTTATGCCTAGCATTCAGCTTTGTTCCAATTCTGCAGATGTCCGATTCATCGGGTATTGACGGCGCACTAAGCTTACAATGGAAGCTAATGCCGCGTTCACGCTTTTGCAGCCCGAGGGACGTCGCGACTGAAAATTGCGAGCGAAATCTCATCAGGTTAATCAGGCTTTAGCGTACATTCTGCGGCGTCCACGCGGAATGAATCGCCGCATGTCAGATTATTCACGCGAAGTTTCGCGGTGTAACGAGCCTCGTTAATTTCGCTGACGCTGCTCATGTAGTCAGACATCGCCAGGAAGACGTAGAATCAACAATTCGATTGCGAAAAAGGGCAGGGGGACTCACACTGACGCCGATAACATCGGGCTTCAATGGTTTGTTTATGGGCGACAGCGCGCTTGTTGCCCACACCCCATCGCGCATGCGCGGCGCCGGTGGCGTCCGCTAGGGGCGCTCCGGTTTGTTTGTAAACATGAGTTGGTGTATACGGTTCATAAATGCAGGGTGGCGAGGGAAGAAGGGTGTGTTCGTGGGTCGACATAGATTGTAGCTCCTGAGCTCTCCGCCTTCTGTCGGTGTTTGTCCCTTTTTCTTTTTTAAACTTGCCTTCCCTTGGCTATGTTCGCTGATACCGATAAGAACCCATTATCGCACCCAATGAACGCTGGCGACCGATGACACCGCCTGACAAAGCGTGTCTGCGCAAACGTCCCTGCTTTTTGTCTTCTGACCCTTTTGGACATATTGTTTCTCATCTGTGCATTTGTGGGTGTCCTCTTATTTAAACAATAACCTCAAATGTTCACAAGAAGGCCGCTGTCTGCAGAAAGAAAACCGGCCGCTGTAAAAGCGAAATGTGATAGCAAAGCGAAAAATCACTCAGTGCGAAAACGAACCAGTGATGCGTCAGATTTGTGGCGTGGCTTCTATTTTGTTTTATCTGCAAACCTGTCAGCTCATTTCCAACGATAAATGTAGCAAGATAGACAAGTCTAGCAGCGTATCATAATATACATCGCAAAAGTATTTCACTACTGAAATACAAATAGATTTCGCAAATGCATCTTGGTACAGAAATAGAGATACTCAAAAGTGCCCCTAAGATTATATCGCAATACTTTCATGTCGAGATGTTGCCCTGATTGTAATTCCTCATTCGTTTTACATTGCTGCAGACGCCGGTTACTTGTTCACACGTAAGCACTGTATTCCTGTGTGGAGGCTGATGCTCATGGCCTTAACTGCAGCAAATAATAGCAGTTGACAAGAGCAAACTTGTTTTGGCCTTCTACATTAAAATATGTTGTGCTTTTTTTCTTTTACCTAACGCAGGACGAGAACACTCTACCGGCACCATGTGTCCTCTACACCAAGCAAGAGCTGGACGATGCAGACTTTCTTCACCTTGTTGTGGATCGTGAGCGCTAGTTCTCTGTTTTGAATGGAGAAGACGGACTGTGCATGTTGTTGACAGCATTTTGGCTGTTCAGCATCCAGTACGAATGCAGGGCCTCCAACACGCTGGTTGCTCTGGAGGGGATTTCCCTTGGCTTGAGCGACACAACTCCAAAGACAGTCGTAATTAAATTTTTGAACAAAGTTTGCAGAGAGGTATGTGGTTGAAGAGATGTTTTGTGAGCCGTTTTAAAAGTGTATATTGCACTTTTCTCGCCAGTATTATCAGGTTCATTTTTATTTTGCTTACAAAACGAATGGTAGAAGGTTTTATGGAGGTATGTTTTTTTTTTATCTCTTTAACTGTTAGGCACTTTCTGTGATAACTTATGCTGACTTCCTGTAGGCGAAATACTTAAAATTTAGCTGTACAAGTTCCTCATTCATAGTCGTCTTCCAGAACTTTATAATTTTTCTTGTACGTGAGCAAGAGGATAGCGTCTTCTATTGAAACATTTGCTTTTCTGCCGTAGAGTGCAAGTTCATTCTGTGATATTTTTCACTACATGTTTGCAGATAGCATTTTTTATGTCATGAAATGGCATACATTGTATTTTTCATTTGTCTCTTAGGGTTCAATAAATGTTCAATTTAACACATTCTAATTGATGTCATAATGAGCTTCACTTACTGAAATACTGCTGGGGTTCAGTCAAGGGCTAGACCACTTCCCTCTACCCTGCTTCCAATTAGTAAACAGATGCACATAAGGAGACAAGTGATAAGCGAAGCGTGGTTCCTGCAATCCTCTGAGACAAACATAACATGTCACTTGATCTCCAAACAGGAAGGCTCCACATGCTTTGTGGCAACCCATGATGCTTACAATGGTTGAGCCGTGCAGTACGATGCTTGGGGCCACTGCTTGCTCACTTAGAGTTCGAGAAAGGGGGGCGCCGTAGCACTACCCAGTTGCCCTCGGGGTTATGATGTGGCTTGCAAGGAGCCCTTTTGTATTACTTCATGAAGTGAGTTGTGTTCAGTGTGACTCATTATTTCTTTATCACGTGCCTCGTATGTGGTGATTTGGCAATCCCGCTAAGTGAAAAAAAATGTAAATGTGTTCAGTAAACATAAGCTGTAAATCATATAATTCTAATATAAGGATATGCAATACCTTATATGATTTTTGTACAATTTACAAGTTATGATATGTGTATTGGACACATTCCTATGAAGTTTTCACTGGGGCCTATACTAACATTTCACCCTTCGTCCTAGCGCGGCGGACGCTACCAGCCAATCCAGCGTCGAGAGAGTGTCATGCAACATTGAACTCCACATAACCAAAATGTCGCATGATACTCACCCGGCGCCGGATTGGCTGGGGTGGCCCAGCATCCACTGGGCCACCCCAGCGGGCGCCCATTCCCTGCCAAGCACCCTTCTCCGAGGGTGTTTATCAAGCACCCACTATGAAGGGTGCTGGCCTGAACACCCTAAGGGTGTTAGCCCTGGGACAAACTGATTTACACCCTTAAGGGTGTAAAAAACTTTTACTGCGCAAGTTAAAGAGAAAGGTAGCTCTCGGCCGAACATTGCCTCTGCAGGTGTCATTCCAGTTGTATTGTGGACCGAGGCATGCTGACGAAAAAGAAATCGAGCCAGCCGGCACTGTGTGCTCCCAGATGCATTTTCATTAGCGTCTTCTTGAGTTCTGCGGCAATAGCGCTCGGCGCGCCTATTCGTCGCAGGATGGTACACTGCTGCTGTCACAGCCCGTCCTCCGTTGGATGTGTAGAAATCGTTTATCTCTGCTTGAGACAAACAGGAAAACAGAACGCTGCGCATCTGCGGTGACTACCGTTGCACCGTGAACCTTACAGCAAAGAAGGCAGCTTGTCCACGTTCCAACAGCAGATGAAGTCATCAGCAACTTGGGAGGAAGCAAGTTATTCAGCAATATCGACCTTACCCAAGCTTACCAGCAACCTCTTGGTTACCCCAGAAGCAACTGAGATCCTGACCCTCAACACGCTGAAAGTGACTTTAGAAAGTCAAGAAACTTCCCTTCGGAATCTCCGCAGCACCGGCCATATTCCAGTTCTTTATGGAATCTATGCTGGCGGAAATCGTAGTTGGCGACGAGAATCAGCACTCAACGACCTACACCGGCGCTTCAACAGCGAGCGACGACCAGTGCTACGCCATGGCCACGCCTGAGTTCGGTCGCATACCGGAGTTCAACGGCAGTTCCTGCTCCTGGAAATCATGGTACGGGCGGCTGCAGTTGTTCTTCGAAGCTAGCGATATAAAGGACGCTTCGAAAAAGAGAGCTAACTTGCTAACACTGTGCGGAGATGAAATATACGACGTGGTCCGCGCTCTTGTGCAGCCGAAGCAGCCCTGTCAGGTGACCTTCGATGAGATTATTCAAGCTCTAAAGGCTCATTTTGACCCGCAACCTTCGGAACTCTTTTGTAGAGCACGCTTCCAACGCCGCAACCAAGAGGACGGCGAAACAGTCAGTGCCTATGTGACAGCACTGAAAAAGCTCGCAGCAGACTGCAATTTCGGGACTACCACTGAACAAGCGTCAAACCCTACACTGCCTACCCTTGGAAATTATGCTGCGCGATCGTTTTGTTTGCGGCCTACGGAATGAAGAGGTCCAACTGCGTCTCTTCGCGGAAAAAGGACTTAACATTTCAACGAGCCTATGACTTCGCCCTGAGAGCAGAAAACGCGGTCTAAGACCAGCGGAAAGTGAAGTCAGAATTCAAAGTGCACAAGGCAAGTGCAAGTGGCAGCCCAGTGCGACATCCAGTTCGGTTTGTCAAGCAACCGAAAGAGCAGAACGCGCAACGTTGCTGGAGGTGCGACGCACAACACAATCCGGATACTTGCAAATTCCAAACAACGTCTTGCAGGTATTGCAAAAAACGCGGACACATAGAAAAGGTGTGCATCAAGAAGCGGAAGGACGCGAATTGCTCGCACCAGAATCACAGCATGAGAGTACCTCAACACCAACTGCTGACAACTCTACCTACACCAGCTGTCGGGCTCCAACACTGAGCAGCAACGTCGACACTGTACGAGCTCAACTCTGTGTCACAAACTACCAATATGCCAAAGTTCGCAATGAAGGTATTCATTGACAACAGGTGCTTGAACTTTGAAGTGGACTCCGGAGCAGCCTGCACGCTCATCAGTGAAGCGACATTCAAGCCACGTGGACGAAAAAACCACCTCGGCTGGAGACAAACAACGTTTTGCTCCGCAGATGGTCAGGTCAGTCTCTTGGAGTTCTAGGCACTGCAACAATGTTAGTCACACACAAACACAAGACCTGCGGCTTCCCACTCATGGTTGCCAAGGGAGCCGGTTGCAACCTTCTCGGACGGAACTGGTTTCCACACCTCGGCATAGACACTGCTTGAATTAACGATGTCTCAGACGACGCGCTTATCTCCAGACTACTAGACAAGTTTCAGTCTGTGTTCAATGGAGACATCACAGGACACACTGGTCCTGCCGTGCAACTTGAACTTGTCGACGGAGCAACTCCGAAGTTCGTGAAAGCACGCTCGGTACCCTTTGCGCTACGATCAGCTGTAGAGACTGAACTGAATAGACTTCAGGAGCAAGGCATCATTGAACCGACTCAGCGTTCCGACTGGGCAACGCCTTTGGTCCTGGTACGGAAGAAAAACGGAACGCTGCGCATCTGTGGTGACTACCGTTGCACCATGAACCTTACAGCAAAGAAGGCAGCTTATCCACTTCCAACAGCAGATGAAGTCCTCAGAAACTTGGGAGGAAGCAAGAAATTCAGCACTATGACCTTACCCAAGCTTACCAGCAACTTCATGTTACCCCAGAAGCGGCTGAGATCTTGACCCTCAACACGCTGAAAGGACTTTACAAAGTCAAGAGACTTCCCTTCGGAATCTCCGCAGCACCGGCCATATTCCAGGGCTTTATGGAATCTATGCTGGCGAACAGCACACTTAGAGTATCCGCACTCTTTTCACCGATATTGTTGTGGGTTCCAAGCAAACGACAACCTGATCGGCCTCCTAAAAGTGTCCGCACCGAAGTCCTTTCAACATTCCTGAATAAAGGCAACTCAAACCCAAGTGACTACTTTACCGGGTTTTTTGTACTGCACCCACGAGGACACTGCTAAACCACTGTCCAAGCTGTCTCCCTTTATTGTTGCTAAACTTCTCCAAAGCACATTAGGAGGGAAATACGAAGCGAAGAAGCTCGTTTCAGGCGACCTTCTTGTGGAGGTATTTCAAAAATTCCTGTCCAGATCTCTACTGAATATTCAAACTGTCACCTTAAAGTGACTGTTTCTCCTCACCACACACTAAACACCATCCGCGGTGTGTGATATCAGAGAATGATCTGGCAGACAGCTCCGAGGAAGAAATTGTGGAGGGCCTGCAAGCTCAAGGTGTTGTTGCTGCAAAATGAATCAAAATCCGACGGGATGGCGAGGAACGCCCCAATAGACACATAGTTTTAACCTTCGAGAGACATACTCTGCCGCCTTCAGTAAATGCAGGCTACATGAATCGCAGAGTGCGGTCGCGCATTCCGAATCCTCTCCGCTTCTTCCGCTGCCAGCGCTTTAGTCATGGTCAGTGGCGTACCAACTTGTTTTTTGAGTGGGGGCAAACCAGACTCCCCCCCCACAGGGCCGGGGTGGTGCCCTCGGTATCCCTTGAGCGCCGCCGGCTAGTGTTTACCCTGCCCAGTGGCGGCTGTTTCAGGGGTGGGGGCAAAGACATTTCTTGCCCCCCTCACTCTGAGAACTGGGGGGGCAAGCGCCCCCTTGCCCCCCGGTTGGTACGCCCATGGTCATGGTTCACGCGCTAGCCGTGGTCGTCAGACCTGTGCCAGATGCAGTGGCAAAGACCACACTGCTGATGATTGCAGAGCAAACTACAAGTGTGTCAACTGTAATGGTGACCACCCTGCATACTCTAGGGCTTGCGCCCACTTCAATAAAAAAAAGGAAATTCTTGCTTTCAAGGTGAAGGTGAACATTAGTTATCAGGATGCGAAACGTCGCCTCTCTGCTTTTCAGAGAGGCTCTTTTGCCGAGGTGGTGTCCAGCAGGGGACCTGCACCGTCCAAGGCGTCAGTGGCGACCGAGGTGACTTTTAAAGACCATGAAAACCCACTGCAGTCTCCCACGCCCAGGCTGAAGATTTCTCTGCCTGGGCATTCACTCTCAGCTGCAAAAGCAGCTGACACACCCTGTGGTACCGAAGACCTGGGTGCCACTGAGACGATGGAGGCGACTCCTTTTTCCTTTCCTCCTGCGCCGTCTCCCCAGGCAGGGGAGCGAGCCCCTCGCTCTTCATCACTGGGGAGGACTTTGCTGAGGAAACAGCACGTTTCACATGCAGTGGACGACACCAACGGGGCAGTGGGTCGGCCCAGTACGTCGACGCCCCCCCCCCCAAGCAGGGCAATGCAGAGGCTGGGGATTGCCTACATGGTCGTCTGATAGCTCTCAGGCTCCTGGCAGGCTTGCCACAGAGGCTCTGGATGTAGAGGTTGACAGCTGATGCGGGCACACTTTCTGCTCCAGAAACTGACCTAGATGAGATGGAGTGGCAGAAAGCAAATCGAAAACAAAACGAAAAAAAACCAGTAGTTCCTCCAAAATGATTATGCCATCCCTACCCTTTTTTTCCTTCCGCCCTTTCTTTAGTAGGGGCATTTCCATAAAGAATGACTGCAATCATTCAATGGAACTTTTGTGGTCTTTTGAGGAACTTTGACGATGTGGAGTTTTTTTGGAGGAACATCGGCCACAAGGTCTATGTCTGCAAAAAACTCATCTCATATTCAAGTCGTACAAAGTTTCTTAGGCGTTATTGCATTTTTAAAAAAAAGATAGAGACGACCCATCTGTTTCTGCGGGAGGGGTTGCAGTGATTGTTCCCAAGCACATTCCCTGCTGTGCGGTCGACCTAGCTATTGAACTCGAGGCAGTGGCGGTACGCCTTCTCCTTCACAGAGTGGTCACTGTGTGTTCCCTGTATATACCTCTCTCTTTTTCTCTTACCTTAACTCTTTCTAATGCTCTTATATTCCAACTCCCGGAGCCCTTTCTTTTACTTGGAGATTTAAATGCCCACAACTGTCTATGGGGTAGCGACCACGTTGACGCCCATGGCCAAATGATTGAATCAACTTTAATGTCTCGGTCGCTTTGACTTTTTAACACGGGAGAACCGACCTATTTTAGCCCATCATTATTATCATACTCGTGTATTGATCTTTGCATCGATAGCACTTCCATTTTTAATTCCTTTACATGGGTCACATATACTAAACCGCAAGGAAGCAATTACTTTCAAATTTTCGTGTGAAACAACCTCCCCCTAAGTGCGTGCTAATGCGGACTGCCCGTCCAAAGTATGAGAAAGCAGATTCATCTGTTTTTACCAAGGCAATTCAGCTTGCATGTACATCATTTGATAAAATCTTGGTGGACCAAGTTACAGAACTGTTAAATGAGTCCATCCTTTATGCAGCATCTCTTGCTATTCCTATGACTTCCACGCATCTCCCTTGGAGATACTAGCCATGGTGAAATAAAAAGTTTTCTAAATCGCGAAAAAAAAAAAAACAGAGCGTGGGGTATTTTTCGACGTTACCCAGGCAGAGGAATCTCCTCGCGTTTAAACAAATGAAATCTCGGGCAAGATACATTCGCCGCCAATCAAAGCGAGAGAATTCCCAGGGGTATGCCTCTTCGGTTAATAGTACTGCAACACTAAAATAAGTCTGGGTTAAAGATCATCGGATCGAGGGGTGATACCATGCTTTCACAGTCCCGCTTCCCTTCCACAATGGGGTCTGTCAAGAAAGTCTAGAGGGGCAGGCCACTCTTCTTGGTCAGCAGTTCGCTCGTGTATCAAACTCCGAAAACTCTTCCTCCGCATTTATTTTATACAAAAAGCGAGCGGAAGCGCATGCCGTGAAAACCTCAGGTGGTGTCCGTGAGGCGTACAGTCATCCCCTCACACAGCACGAACTCGAAATGCTCCTTCGCTCAACTAAGCTTTCAACTACTGGAGCTGATGGTATACACAGCCTGATGCTTACGCACCTTCGCCATTCTACACTACTCATTATTCTGTATCTCTCCAATCGCATCTGGCAAGAAGGCAGATTCCCACTGGCATGGAAGGTAGCCACAGTCATACCACTTCCGAAGCCCGGGAAGGATGCTTCCTCTGCATCTAGCTACCGCCCTATTGCCCTCACCAGCTGGATAAGCAAGACTTTTGAACGCATCATTATAAAAAGGCTCATGATACTTTTTAGAAAAACAAAACATTTTAGATAAGAATCGATGTGGGTTCCGTTTCTGCCATTCCACAGTTGACCATTTGGTGCGTCTTGAAACTACAATTCGTGAAGCTTTTGTTAATTAAAAACACTGCAGTGCATGCTGTGCAATAGAATTCTAGCATTTGATGAGCAGCATAAAAAAAATCTCTGCGACATACATGTCCTTTGTTTTCTAGAGTGCTTACGCAATCTGCAGTTGTGCCTGTCAGTGATGTGGAACTCGAAAGTGCCGTTAAATATGAATACAAGGTATTGACTCTATTAGTTGTTTTTCTATAATGATTTTAAGTATAGCCACACTAATAAAAACATGCAGGGAAGCAAATTTAGTGAGAATGCGTGGCTGAAATGATTGGTGGAGTACCCTTCTAGCAAGTAAAATAGATACACTGTGTGGCACTGTTACCTCTAAGGTGACATTGACACTTTTCGGAATTTTGCTCATAAAATGTATAT
This sequence comes from Ixodes ricinus, assembly GCA_037355805.1. NCBI lineage: Eukaryota > Metazoa > Arthropoda > Arachnida > Ixodida > Ixodidae > Ixodes > Ixodes ricinus. The sequence goes on along the minus strand of JAZHYW010055579.1, from coordinate 269,839 downwards.
ACGAGTAACAATTTTTGTCACTTGGCTTGGTGTCCCGACGGAAACTTTTCCACTGCAGTAGTAGTTTTTAGTTTTGTGTAATTTATATTGACAGAAATATGTCTTGTTGTGGGAGCAATGTTTAAAGAAGGACGTTCAACAAGCAGTAGTTAGGGGCAAAATTTTTCAAGGACTAGTCAGCGTTCTCTTAAGGGGTGAAAGTGCATATGGCCATAGATGAGCGGTATTTTTGTCTTGGTGCTTTACGGTGGTGTATGCTTTTTTCTAGGTTAGTGCTATGCGGAAACGCGTTTATGTAGGCAGCTGGTAAAGGTTCGTGTGCAAACGAACAGAACTTAAGGGTGCAAGTAAGCTGCTGTCTACTGAACATTTGAAACAACCAGAGACTGAGGAAATACGAAAGTTGACACCAAGAGAAGAGAAGGAGAACGTCTCGAACATTGTCCTCCCCTTCTCCTGTTGTCAACTTTCGTATTTCTTCAATCACGCGTTGGCTCAAGATGTTTAGAGCAATATTTATTTTTATTGGACAACGCGCAATAATGTACTAAATAGTTCATTTCAATTTCACATGTGTGTTTTCAAATTATGTTTCTGGTTGATTATTTGCAAAACAATTAATCCTCTTTTTGTTTAATCTTTATTCAGTTCATTCATTATTTAATTCCTAATGGTCCAAACAGTACGTACATTACATCTGGGTAAATACAAGAAACATATTACATATGGAACGTTGACATACTTAAACAAGAACCCTCATCAATTCAGGTAAACAATGATATTCTGACGAACCAGCGTGACGGTGCGTCCACTTCATCTTCTTGCATCATCGTCGAGATTGTGATCGCGTGCTAACGCGGATCATTCGATATGATTATAATACAATTAGATAAAAAGCTGCAAGTGAGCTGGACAAGAATGACGAAAATAATTCCCGGAGAGGAGAGCAACGGAGACAGAGGACAAACAGAAATCTCCAAACACAACTAAGTTACTCGTGCGCGACCGAAAAAATCCGCCTGATGCTGGTATCGAACCGGGGACCTCTCCATTTACAGTGTAGCGCTCCACCAAGTGAGCTAACCTGGAGTCAGATGTCAGTAGAGCAAACAGGTTTTATCTGCTGTCACCGGTCTAATACCTAAAAGGGTGAACGGCTTGCATTTTAAGGTTATGATTATAATGCAATTAAATGCAAAGGTGCAGGCGAACCAGACAAGAATAACGAAAATAATCTCTGGAGAAGGTGAACAAGTGAAACAAAGAACAAAAACGGATCTCCAAACACAGAAAAGGGACTGGTGCGCCACCTGAAAGAAACGCTTGGTCCTGGTATCCAACCAGGGGCCTCTCCATTTCAAGTGGAGCACCAGTGTTCGGAGATTTGTGTTTGTCACTTTGTCCCCCTCGTTCCTATTCCCTTCTCCAGGAATTATTTTCCTCATTCGATGTTGCAGCTTCAAAATCAACGGTTATAAAACTACGGCCTTCTGTCTTCTCGTTACAATATATAAATCTGGAAAGTTTGCGTGTACAAGCAGAAAAAATAAACAGAAAAGTTAAAATTATTTTGTATGTAGACAAAGCGGAAGTAAATGTGAAATAATTTGACTAATTACAAAACAATGTGAGATAGCACCGCATTTCACAAAAGAGCGGGGACACTGATTCATTATGTAATATCCGGGAGAGTATATCATTGTTAAATGACAAAAGGAAGGAATGTCGGATAGGTTACAAATGAAGATATAGTAGAAAGTATTGTCTGAGTTGAAGCGGGTGGTAACAGATATTATGGAAAAGACAAACAGCGATATTGTGCGGCAAGTTTCTGGAATTGGGAAGCAGAGGGTACCATAATAACCGAGACCCTGGCAGTCCGTTAAAAAATGAGAAGTTTAATGCTCTAGGAATTCGCAACGTAAACATTAGTGCAGTCATGCCTGGTTCATATATTCCCTAAATATGAACACCCTTCAATATAAATAAAAAATTAGGGACCCATCGTTACCCATATAATCATGTCTCGCTAATAGAGAAACCCACATTATGGACTATAATCGGCAGCTTGGAAACTAACTGGGCGAACGCATGCTTTTTCCGTCTCGCTATTGTTACCTCAGCCTTTCTGAAGTCGGTTATCAAACGCAAAAAACAACGATTTGTGAACCGTTTGAGTTATGGAAGACACCTAGATCTTCACTAATCACTGTTGTTGGTTGCCCTTCCTGAGAAAATAAAAATACCAGAGCAATGGTTCACATTTTTTTAATTTCCCGCCAAATAGATCACTTGCCTATCTTTCCTTGCCTGTCACGACCAAGGATGGGAAACCTAAAGGACATTCAGATGTCATGTAGGGGTAACAAAAGTGTTGATAATAGCAAGACATAATTGTGGGGATATGTTTGGTGTTGCATCCAGACTTTCTGCGTTTGCAATTTATAGGTTAGAAATATTTTTATTGTATGTAGAAAGCTCTTGCTTGATGAAACATACTAACAATTTATCCGGCTTTATAAAAGCGAACTTATCAAAGTAATAAACGGGTCGTCGCTTTAAAATAGATTGCTAAAGCAACAAGCCAGAAATCCAAACCAACATTTAAAACACACATTTTCTCGCATTATCTACATGCAGATGAAGATCAGTACGTTTTCTTACATGGCAGTGCCCTGAAAGCTCCACAATTTCTACAACCGCAAGCGTTTTCCAAGAAACGGAGGGTGTGTCAACGTTTGTTCGCTTCAGAGTAATTCGGTACGACGCCGGCACTTTGGGCCATGCTGCTGAACATCGACGCGGGGTTGGAGAGAAGCTGCGTGACAGATCCGTACTCCAGGACGCTGCCGTCGCTCATTACTAGAATCCTGAAAAGAAGGAAAAAATTGAAGAGCTCAGAAAAAGAATAAGTGTTACACACGAAAGAATAAACAAATAAAACGCCGCACAGGACACGACATCTTTCAACCAGCAACTAGTTTCGTGTTCTGTGCTCAGTCCTATTTGTTTATTCTTTCGTGTGTAAAATTGAGCCTTACCAACGTGCTCGATTTTTAAGTAAGGATAAATTGTTTACCAATAGCAATTTTCAATGAATTATTGTACCTCAAGAACGAATAATTAAAGAATACTACGCGGCTCTGAACTCACGCCGCCGTGGTGGAGCTGCTGTACTGACAGCGCAAGGGCAAACGCTTCACCTAATGGACCTTTTGAACATACCGACGGCACCAGGCGGTGGCTGCACGAACTAAAAATCGAGGAAGTGACCTACCTGCGCTACCAATCGATAATGGGAGCTACGCTACCAGTTTCTTCGCACTCCGAGCTGCGGCGCGTGCCCCACTCGAATTCAAAGAGGGGCATCCGTGGCGTCTACCCAAACGTCGTGTTTTTCTTTCCGTCAACTTTCTTTTTTTGCGCAACACAATTATATATATGCTGCAATTACGTGTTCTACTCGCTGATCCACAGCCTCCTCCCGAATCTCCTCGATTTTTTGTACCGACTTCCAACACTTGGCATCGGGCACTCGCGCGTGCGCAGAACGCTTCTCGGAAAAGATCCATTGTCAACCTGTTTTCTGAACGAGCATTTTGCCCACACCTGGTGCGGATAAACACGAGTTTGTTTGCAAGTAGCCCGTCGGCCTCTAAGATAGCTTCTAACGGGTACTTCTTGGTCCCGGCTTGTGCTCCTGCAGTACACCCGGCTAACTCAATTATAAAGCTCAAATCCAAGATAAGAGTAGAATTTGTTTTTCGTGTGTACTGCCTTCCGCAATGTGGTAGGCTCTACAATCAGTGTGGACATGGCTTTGGTGTTGCCGACATTGATTGGAAAAAAAAATATTAAATTCATCTTTGCTTTTTACTCCTTCCAAAAAAGGTTCCTCTCGCCAGTTTTTCTAGTTCAGACGAGTCAACTAGCGAGGCGAATAGGCATTTCGTGTTGTGGGAAACCGCACACTGTCTTTAAATATTTCATACAACTGTCTTCATCAGACATGAAGGTTGGCCAAACTATTAGCAGCAACGGGTGTGTCCTCACTTGTCGTAGTCGAGCACGGTGTGGATTCGGTGTGCGATGGCCAGCACCGTGCAGCACATAAAGTTTTCGCGAAGCGTGGCCTGAATCAGACTGTCCGTGTCGCCATCCATCTGCGACGTGGCTTCGTCCAGGATCAGAACTTGAGGCATTCGAATCAGGGCGCGGGCGAGACACACGAGCTGACGCTGACCAACGCTGCAACAAAATAGCGACGAAGATAGCTTAACGTAAACATCTAAATCACGAACACGAGGCGAATAGAAAGGGGGCTCAAAGATAGGCCACCAATCGTGGTTGTTGTTCCCTTGACTTAGTCAATCGTATTCTATTAAGTACCGAATTCACTCGAGTAAACGATGAACTACTTATGAAGAAGACCCTTGCGTTTTTCATTGTTGTAGAACACACACACAGTGAATCATCGTGGTCTGCATCAGGAATGTACGAAATAAAAAAGGCCGAGAACACGATCCTTCATAAAAATGATCTGCGCAGATAGCACTTCCGCGTGAAGACGTTAACGATCTTTCCCGTAAATCGCTGGCACCATTTTGTCGATCCCGGCGATTTCTTATCCCCATGCCCCGCGGGAAAGCAGATCCACAGACTTTGTTAATGAACAATGTGCCTATTACTTTGGTAAACACGGTAACATTAGGAGTAAGGATTATATTATTTTTATACCGAATGTGTTTGTGCATGGAATTATCGAGTTTACGCGATACACATTACGTTGCTGGACAATTTACCATTCCTTCTAAATATTGCAACAAAAAAAAAAGATCTAACACATGAGCATTATTGAGACTGGTGTTTATAATGCACGGCGTTCAAAATAAACATTTACAACTTAAAAAAGCACTATCGGAGGTACTTCAAATTTGTTTTGGTACCCAATTCATGGTCCTAGGGAGACACTACGTGCAAGAATATTCGTGGATTTAAATTCTGTTGATTTTTTCTTTTTATTATTGTTAAGCTCTTCATTTTTAATAGTTAGAGTATTTGTTTATATTCGAAACTTTAAAAAGGTCGAATTCTAAAGATGTTTCACATTGTAGAAGCCTCGTAACCAGCTCTTGTTCCAGAGCTACACGTCCTCGAATCTACAACTCCAGCCTGCAAATTACGCATACAAAACCGAAAAACAAATCAGCAAAAACGTCCTTCCCGGTTTAACAAAGATCGTTTTGCATGCCGTTCCGTACAACAACGGGCAGGGATAATCAGAATTCATCTCCCGCTCTCGACTGGCGAAAAACTGTTATCAGCTCCGCTTTGTTGTCATACGGAATGTAAAACGAAACGACCTACATCATGAATTTTGCTCCGGGTTTATTAGATACAGCTATCTTTATCTTTCTAATACAAACAAGTACGCTATTAACAGTAATGAAAAAGCATATTAATAAATCTTCCGTAATTAGAAAATGTACAGCTGTGATTATACTTGCCCTCAGTGTCCGCCTGGGAGAATTACCTAGGTGAAAAAGCGGATTTCGCGCGCATCCTATATTTTTGTTTCTTGAAGATCGTAAATATAATTTTAAACACCCTCATTTGAATTACTGGGGCACGTTTTGGGGAAAACGTAAAATGGGATTTCATGTGAGACACTAGCGAAGAGAAACCGAACATAAACGTACTTTGCGATTCTTCGCCTTTACTAAGTTCACGCCACCTAGAATAATCAAAGCCGTACATTAGAATGTAGACGTCATCATCATGAGGTGGAGCGAATACACACACTTGACACAAGTACTGCGTCAGTGTTCGATTGGTCTTCCCGTCCAAGCAACGCAGCGAAGGACGCTCTACATTGGACTCGTGTCCAATTGCTGAGTTCGCGCCATCAGACTGTGAGCCCATCCATGGAGGATGAAGAGGATGTTCGCAGGCGTTGACTATTCTGGGTGTGCTGACAGCGTCGAAAATTATAATTATAATAAAATCAAATGCTTTAACGTGTAATAAAGAAAGTGTAACATAAATTCCATCTAACCTCAGGTTGCTTCCTCCCTCTCCTGTCTCGAAAAGGAGCTGCTGGGGATGCATCGAAATGACGTGTCCCAAGTGGGCCTGGTCCAGCGCACGCCAGAGTTCTTCGTCCGTGTGGGACCTCGTTGGGTCGAGGTTGTCTCTGAGGCTTCCCCGGACTAGGATGGGGTCCTGCAAAGACGGAAGCCGAAATTTGAAAAGAAAATGAAGGATTAATGCTCATATATTAAGACTGTCCTAAGAACACCAATATTTCGACGGACTCGATAGACGGTATGCGAAACTGCTTGGTGGTCTGTCAGCACTGTGTGCCCAGCCACCTTGGTAGCGTGAAGTGTCTTGAGTTTCGGTTCCCCATAGTGTCCTCGATAATCCGCACCGGTGCGCACCGGGCCACCGAGGTGCGCCCCGTCCTCTTGGACCAAGTGCACCGGTGCGAACCGGACGTCCTCGATCACCGGAGTGCACCCTCCCGGTGCGGCTTTTTGTTGCCCTAACGCGCACCGAGACAATCGACGGTGCACCGGGGAGAGTCCCATGAGCCACCGCGGCCAGGAGCAGAAATCGAGGGGATGGCAGTCGATCAAGATGGCGATCTTGAGAAAATGAATACTTCTCGCAGCGGCACACAATGAGTTCCTCAGCTCTTCTGACAGCGAGGACGACGAGCTTCTTACCATCGCCGCAATTACCGGTGATTGCTGCGGTGGCCAGGAACGCCCAAAGGTTATAAGCTTCGCGAAAAGCGTGGCGAGGCGTTTGAATGATACCGAGGAACGGCTATTACTTGGTAGTACAATTTCTTGAACAAACAATGATGATGATGGGCAAAATATGCACGTGGAATTATTACCCGCTTCGTGACCCCATCGACAATCACGTTCAAGATGTTCATTTGTGTGGCACTGCTAAGTCTGCTAATACAAAGCCAGGAGAAATTTATAGCAGACCGGCACCGCGCGCGGACGTACACAAGAAAAGAAACGAACAAAACTCAAGGTGACGCATGGTAATGCTCACTGCGGTGCACCGGCGCGGCGAAGTTTGTCCTCGATGTTGAGCAGACTTCGCGTTGCGCGACCAAGCAGCGCTGTGCACTGTTCTTGTTTCAAGTCATTTCCGGTGCGAGTTGACCGAAGATGCCATCAGCATTTCCGGGGCAGAGACGGTCTGCCGCCAATTGTAATTCAGCAACTTTATTGGTCTTTAGAGCCCAGCTCTTAGGCGCCCATTCCGGCTTGAGCGGCGTCGCCGGCGCCGTCGCCGTCGGCGTCGGCGTAATTACGTGTTACATTATGGGACGCTTCCCATAATGCAACGCGCGGCTTCACGAATGACGTCACGACGTTTCGCATAATGTGACGTTTCCCATGATGCGACAGCCACATTTCCCATAATTCAACGCGCGTTGCATTATGGGACGTTTCCCATAATGCAACGCGCGGCTTCACGAGTGATGTCGCGACGTTTCCCATAATGCGACAGTGGCATTTCCCATAATGTAACGCGCGCTGCATTATTGGGCGTTTCCCATTATGCAACGCGCGGCTTCACGAGTGACGTCGCGACGTTTCCCATAATGCGACAGTGACGTTTCCCATAATGCGACAGTGACGTTTTCCCTAATGCAACGCGCGGCTTCACGAGTGACGTCACGACGTTTCCCATAATGCGACAGTGACGTTTCCCATAATGCAACGCGCGCTGCATTATTGGGCGTTTCCCATAATGCAATGCGCGGCTTCACGAGTGACGTCACGACGTTTCCCATAATGCGACAGTGGCATTTCCCATAATGTAACGCGCGCTGCATTATTGGGCGTTTCCCATTATGCAACGCGCGGCTTCACGAGTGACGTCGCGACGTTTCCCATAATGCGACAGTGGGATTCCCATAATGCAACGCGCTCTGCATTATTGGGCGTTTCCCATTATGCAATGCGCGGCTTCACGAGTGACGTCGCGACGTTTCCCATATTGCGACAGTGACGTTTTCCCTAATGCATCGCGCGGCTTCACGAGTGACGTCACGACGTTTCCCATAATGCGACTGTGACGTTTCCCATAATGCAACGCGCGCTGCATTATTGGGCGTTTCCCATAATGCAACGCGCGGCTTCACGAGTGACGTCACGACGTTTCCCATAATGCGACAGTGGCATTTCCCATAATGCAACGCGCGCTGCATTATTGGGCGTTTCCCATAATGCAACGCGCGGCTTCACGAGTGACGTCACGACGTTTCCCATAATGCGACAGTGACGTTTTCCCTAATGCAACGCGTGGCTTCACGATGACGTCACGACGTTTCCCATAATGCGACAGTGGCATTTCCCATAATGCAACGCGCGCTGCATTATTGGGCGTTTCCCATAATGCAACGCGCGGCTTCACGAGTGACGTCGCGACGTTTCCCATAATGCGACAGTGATGTTTTCCCTAATGCAACGCGCGGCTTCACGAGTGACGTCACGACGCTTCCCATAATGCGACTGTGACGTTTCCCATAATGCAACGCGCGCTGCATTATTGGGCGTTTCCTATAATGCAACGCGCGGCTTCACGACTGACGTCACGACGTTTCCCATAATGCGACAGTGGCATTTCCCATAATGTAACGCGCGCTGCATTATTGGGTGTTTCCCATTATGCAACGCGCGGCTTCACGAATGACGTCACGACGTTTCCCACAATGCGACAGTGACGTTTCCCATAATGCAACGCGCGGCTTCACGAGTGACGTCACGACGTTTACCATAATGCAACAGTGGGATTTCCCATAATGAAACGCGCGCTGCATTATTGGGCGTTTCCGCATAATGCAACGCGCGCTGCATTATTGGGCGTTTCCCATTATGCAACGCGCGGCTTCACGCGTGACGTCGCGACGTTTCCCATAATCCAACAGTGACGTTTTCCCTAATGCAATGCGCGGCTTCACGAGTGACGTGACGACGCTTCCCATAATGCGACGGTGACGTTTCCCATAATGCAACGCGCGCTGCATTATTGGGCGTTTCCCATAATCCAACGCGCGGCTTCTAGAGTGACGTCACGACGTTTCCCATAATGCGACAGTGGCATTTCCCATATATGTAACGCGCGCTGCATTATTGGGCGTTTCCCATAATCCAACGCGCGGCTTCTAGAGTGACGTCACGACGTTTACCATAATGCAACAGTGGGATTTCCCATAATGTAACGCGCGCTGCATTATTGGGCGTTTCCCATAATGCAACGTGCGGCTTCACGAGTGATGTCACGACGTTTCCCATAATGCAACGCGTGCCGCATTACTGGGCGTTTCCCATAATGCAACGCGCGGCTTCACGAGTGACGTCGCGACGTTTCCCATAATGCGACAGTGGGATTTCCGATAATGCACCACGCGCTGCATTATTGGGCGTTTCCCATTATGCAACGCGCGGCTTCACGCGTGACGTCCCGACGTTTCGCATAATGCGACAGTGACGTTTTCCCTAATGCAACGCGCGGCTTAACGAGTGACGTTACGACGCTTCCCATAATGCGACTGTGACGTTTCCCATAATGCAACGCGCGCTGCATTATTGGGCGTTTCCCATAATGCAACGCGCAGCTTCACGAGTGACGTCACGACGTTTCCCATAATTCGACAGTGGCATTTCCCATAATGTAACGCGCGCTGCATTATTTGGCGTTTCCCATTATGCAACGCGCGGCCTCACGAGTGACGTAGCGACGTTTCCCATAATGCGACAGTGGGATTTCCCATAATGCAACGCGCGCTGCATCATTGGGCGTTTCCCATTATGCAACGCGCGGCTTCACGAGTGACGTCACGACGTTTCTCATAATGCGACAGTGACGTTTCCCTAATGCAACGCGCGGCTTCACGAGTGACGTCACGACGTTTCCCATAATGCGACAGTGGCATTTCCCATAATGTAACGCGCGCTGCATTATTGGGCGTTTCCCATTATGCAACGCGCGGCTTCACGTGTGACGTCGCGACGTTTCCCATAATGCGACAGTGACGTTTTCCCTAATGCAACGCGCGGCTTCACGAGTGACGTCGCGACGTTTCCCATAATGCGACGGTGGCGTTTCCCATAATGTAACGCGTGCTGCATTATTGGGCGTTTCCCATTATGCAACGCGCGGCTTCACGAGTGACGTCGCGACGTTTCCCATAATGCGACAGTGACGTTTTCCCTAATGCAACGCGCGGCTTCACGAGTGACGTCACGACGTTTCCCATAATGCGACAGTGGCATTTCCCATAATGCAACGCGCGCTGCATTATTAGGTGTTTCCCATTATGCAACGCGCGGCTTCACGAGTGACGTCACGACGTTTCCCACAATGCGACAATGACGTTTTCCCTAATGCAACGCGCGGCTTCACGAGTGACGTCACGACGTTTCCCATAATGCGACAGTGGCATTTCCCATAATGTAACGCGTGCTACATTATTGGGCGTTTCCCATTATGCAACGTGCGGCTTCACGAATGACGCCACGACGTTTCCCATTATGCGACAGTGACGTTTTCCCTAATGCAACGCGCGGCTTCACGACTAACGTCACGACGTTTCCCATAATGCGACAGTGGCATTTTCCATAATGCAACGCGCGCTGCATTATTGGGCGTTTCCCATAATGCAAAGCACGGCTTCGCGAGTGACGTCACGACGTTTCCCATAATGCGACAGTGATGTTTTCCCTAATGCAACGCGCGGCTTCACGAGTGACGTCACGACGCTTCCCATAATGCGACTGTGACGTTTCCCATAATGCAACGCGCGCTGCATTATTGGGCGTTTCCTATAATGCAACGCGCGGCTTCACGACTGACGTCACGACGTTTCCCATAATGCGACAGTGGCATTTCCCATAATGTAACGCGCGCTGCATTATTGGGTGTTTCCCATTATGCAACGCGCGGCTTCACGAATGACGTCACGACGTTTCCCACAATGCGACAGTGACGTTTCCCATAATGCAACGCGCGGCTTCACGAGTGACGTCACGACGTTTACCATAATGCAACAGTGGGATTTCCCATAATGAAACGCGCGCTGCATTATTGGGCGTTTCCCATAATGCAACGCGCGCTGCATTATTGGGCGTTTCCCATTATGCAACGCGCGGCTTCACGCGTGACGTCGCGACGTTTCCCATAATCCAACAGTGACGTTTTCCCTAATGCAATGCGCGGCTTCACGAGTGACGTGACGACGCTTCCCATAATGCGACGGTGACGTTTCCCATAATGCAACGCGCGCTGCATTATTGGGCGTTTCCCATAATCCAACGCGCGGCTTCTAGAGTGACGTCACGACGTTTCCCATAATGCGACAGTGGCATTTCCCATTATGTAACGCGCGCTGCATTATTGGGCGTTTCCCATAATCCAACGCGCGGCTTCTAGAGTGACGTCACGACGTTTACCATAATGCAACAGTGGGATTTCCCATAATGTAACGCGCGCTGCATTATTGGGCGTTTCCCATAATGCAACGTGCGGCTTCACGAGTGATGTCACGACGTTTCCCATAATGCAACGCGTGCCGCATTACTGGGCGTTTCCCATAATGCAACGCGCGGCTTCACGAGTGACGTCGCGACGTTTCCCATAATGCGACAGTGGGATTTCCGATAATGCACCACGCGCTGCATTATTGGGCGTTTCCCATTATGCAACGCGCGGCTTCACGCGTGACGTCCCGACGTTTCGCATAATGCGACAGTGACGTTTTCCCTAATGCAACGCGCGGCTTAACGAGTGACGTTACGACGCTTCCCATAATGCGACTGTGACGTTTCCCATAATGCAACGCGCGCTGCATTATTGGGCGTTTCCCATAATGCAACGCGCAGCTTCACGAGTGACGTCACGACGTTTCCCATAATTCGACAGTGGCATTTCCCATAATGTAACGCGCGCTGCATTATTGGGCGTTTCCCATTATGCAACGCGCGGCCTCACGAGTGACGTAGCGACGTTTCCCATAATGCGACAGTGGGATTTCCCATAATGCAACGCGCGCTGCATCATTGGGCGTTTCCCATTATGCAATGCGCGGCTTCACGAGTGACGTCGCGACGTTTCCCATAATGCGACAGTGACGTTTTCCCATAATGCAACGCGCGGCTTCACGAGTGACGTCACGAAGTTTCCCATAATGCGACAGTGGCATTTCCCATAATGTAACGCGCGCTGCATTATTGGGCGTTTCCCATTATGCAACGCGCGGCTTCACCAGTGACGTCGCGACGTTTCCCATAATGCGACAGTGACGTTTTCCCTAATGCAACGCGCGGCTTCACGAGTGACGTCGCGACGTTTCCCATAATGCGACGGTGGCGTTTCCCATAATGTAACGCGTGCTGCATTATTGGGCGTTTCCCATTATGCAACGCGCGGCTTCACGAGTGACGTCGCGACGTTTCCCATAATGCGATAGTGACGTTTTCCCTAATGCAACGCGCGGCTTCACGAGTGACGTCACGACGTTTCCCATAATGCGACAGTGGCATTTCCCATAATGCAACGCGCGCTGCATTATTAGGTGTTTCCCATTATGCAACGCGCGGCTTCACGAGTGACGTCACGACGTTTCCCACAATGCGACAATGACGTTTTCCCTAATGCAACGCGCGGCTTCACGAGTGACGTCACGACGTTTCCCATAATGCGACAGTGGCATTTCCCATAATGTAACGCGTGCTACATTATTGGGCGTTTCCCATTATGCAACGTGCGGCTTCACGAATGACGCCACGACGTTTCCCATTATGCGACAGTGACGTTTTCCCTAATGCAACGCGCGGCTTCACGACTAACGTCACGACGTTTCCCAGTATGCGACAGTGGCATTTTCCATAATGCAACGCGCGCTGCATTATTGGGCGTTTCCCATAATGCAAAGCACGGCTTCGCGAGTGACGTCACGACGTTTCCCATAATGCGACAGTGGCATTTCCCCATAATGTAACGCGCGCTACATTATTGGGCGTTTCCCATTATGCAATGCACGGCTTCACGAGTGACGTCGCGACGTTTCCGATAATGCGACAGTGACGTTTCCCATAATGCAACGCGCGGCTTCACGAGTGACGTCACGACGTTTACCATACTGCGACAGTGCCATTTCCCATAATGTAACGCGTGCTGCATATTGGGCGTTTCCCATTATGCAACGCGCGACTTCACGAGTGACGTCACGATGTTTCCCATAATGCGACAGTGACGTTTTCTCTAATGCAACGCGCGGCTTCACGAGTGACGCCACGACTTTTTCCATAATGCGACAGTGGCGTTTCCCATAATGTAACGCGTGCTGCATTATTGGGCGTTTCCCATTATGCAACGCGCGGCTTCACGAGTGACGTGGCGACGTTTCCCATAATGCGACAGTGACGTTTCCCATAATGCAATGCGCGGCTTCACGAGTGACGTCGCGACGTTTCCCATAATGCGACACTGACGTTTTCCCCAATGCAACGCGCGGCTTCACGAGTGACGTCACGACGTTTCTCATAATGCGACGGTGGCATTTCCCATAATGTAACGCGCGCTGCATTATTATGCGTTTCCCATTATGCAACGCGCGGCTTCACAAGTGACGTCGCGAAGTTTCCCATAATGCGACAGTGACGTTTTCCCTAATGCAATGCGCGGCTTCACGAGTGACGTCACGACGTTTCCCATAATGCGACAGTGGCGTTTCCCATAATGTAACGCGTGCTGCATTATTGGGCGTTTCCCATTATGCAACGCGCGGCTTCACGAGTGACGTCGCGACGTTTCCCATAATGCGACAGTGACGTTTTCCCTAATGCAACGCGCGGCTTCACGAGTGACGTCACGACGTTTCCCATAATGCGACAGTGGCATTTCCCATAATGTAACGCGCGCTGCATTATTAGGTGTTTCCCATTATGCAACGCGCGGCTTCACGAGTGACGTCACGACGTTTCCCACAATGCGACAGTGACGTTTTCCCTAATGCAACGCGCGGCTTCACGAGTGACGTCACGACGTTTCCCATAATGCGACAGTGGCATTTCCCATAATGTAACGCGTGCTGCATTATTGGGCGTTTCCCATTATGCAACGTGCGGCTTCACGAATGACGTCACGACGTTTCCCATAATGCGACAGTGGCATTTCCCATAATGTAACGCGCGCTACATTATTGGGCGTTTCCCATTATGCAACGCACGGCTTCACGAGTGACGTCGCGACGTTTCCGATAATGCGACAGTGACGTTTCCCATAATGCAACGCGCGGCTTCACGAGTGACGTCACGACGTTTCCCATAATGCGACAGTGGCATTTCCCATAATGTAACGCGCGCTGCATTATTGGGCGTTTCCCATTATGCAACACGCGGCTTCACGAGTGACGTCACGACGTTTCCCATAATGCAACGCGCGGCTTCACGAGTGACGTCACGACGTTTCCCATTATGCGACAGTGGCATTTCCCATTATGTAACGCGCGCTGCATTATTGTGCGTTTCCCATTATGCAACGCGCGGCTTCACGAGTGACGTCGCGACGTTTCCCATAATGCGACAGTGGCATTTCCCATAATGTAACGCGCGCTGCATTATTAGGCGTTTCCCATATATGCAACGCGCGGCTTCACGAGTGACGTCGCGACGTTTCCCATAATGCGACAGTGACGTTTTCCCATAATGCAAACGCGCGGCTTCACGAGTGACGTCGCGACGTTTCCCATAATGCGACAGTGGCATTTCCCATAATGTAACGCGCGCTGCATTATTGGGCGTTTCCCATTATGCAACGCGCGGCTTCACGAGTGACGTCGCGACGTTTCCCATAATGCGACAGTGACGTTTTCCCTAATGCAACGCGCGGCTTCACGAGTGACGTCGCGACGTTTCCCATAATGCGACGGTGGCGTTTCCCATAATGTAACGCGTGCTGCATTATTGGGCGTTTCCCATTATGCAACGCGCGGCTTCACGAGTGACGTCGCGACGTTTCCCATAATGCGACAGTGACGTTTTCCCTAATGCAACGCGCGGCTTCACGAGTGACGTCACGACGTTTCCCATAATGCGACAGTGGCATTTCCCATAATGCAACGCGCGCTGCATTATTAGGTGTTTCCCATTATGCAACGCGCGGCTTCACGAGTGACGTCACGACGTTTCCCACAATGCGACAATGACGTTTTCCCTAATGCAACGCGCGGCTTCACGAGTGACGTCACGACGTTTCCCATAATGCGACAGTGGCATTTCCCATAATGTAACGCGTGCTACATTATTGGGCGTTTCCCATTATGCAACGTGCGGCTTCACGAATGACGCCACGACGTTTCCCATTATGCGACAGTGACGTTTTCCCTAATGCAACGCGCGGCTTCACGACTAACGTCACGACGTTTCCCATAATGCGACAGTGGCATTTTCCATAATGCAACGCGCGCTGCATTATTGGGCGTTTCCCATAATGCAAAGCACGGCTTCACGAGTGACGTCACGACGTTTCCCATAATGCGACAGTGGCATTTCCCATAATGTAACGCGCGCTACATTATTGGGCGTTTCCCATTATGCAATGCACGGCTTCACGAGTGACGTCGCGACGTTTCCGATAATGCGACAGTGACGTTTCCCATAATGCAACGCGCGGCTTCACGAGTGACGTCACGACGTTTACCATACTGCGACAGTGGCATTTCAGCCATAATGTAACGCGTGCTGCATTATTGGGCGTTTCCCATTATGCAACGCGCGGCTTCACGAGTGACGTCGCGATGTTTCCCATAATGCGACAGTGACGTTTTCCCTAATGCAACGCGCGGCTTCACGAGTGACGTCACGACGTTTCCCATAATGCGACAGTGGCGTTTCCCATAATGCAACGCGCGCTGCATTATTGGGCGTTTCCCATTATGCAACGCGCGGCTTCACGAGTGACGTCGCGACGTTTCCCATAATGCGACAGTGACGTTTCCCATAATGCAATGCGCGGCTTCACGAGTGACGTCGCGACGTTTCCCATAATGCGACACTGACGTTTTCCCCAATGCAACGCGCGGCTTCACGAGTGACGTCACGACGTTTCTCATAATGCGACGGTGGCATTTCCCATAATGTAACGCGCGCTGCATTATTATGCGTTTCCCATTATGCAACGCGCGGCTTCACAAGTGACGTCGCGAAGTTTCCCATAATGGGACAGTGACGTTTTCCCTAATGCAATGCGCGGCTTCACGAGTGACGTCACGACGTTTCTCATAATGCGACAGTGGCGTTTCCCATAATGTAACGCGTGCTGCATTATTGGGCGTTTCCCATTATGCAACGGGCGGCTTCACGAGTGACGTCGCGACGTTTCCCTTAATGCGACAGTGACGTTTTCCCTAATGCAACGCGCGGCTTCACGAGTGACGTCACGACGTTTCCCATAATGCGACAGTGGCATTTCCCATAATGTAACGCCCGCTGCATTATTAGGTGTTTCCCATTATGCAACGCGCGGCTTCACGAGTGACGTCACGACGTTTCCCACAATGCGACAGTGACGTTTTCTCTAATGCAACGCGCGGCTTCACGAGTGACGTCACGACGTTTCCCACAATGCGACAGTGGCATTTCCCATAATGTAACGCGTGCTGCATTATTGGGCGTTTCCCATTATGCAACGTGCGGCTTCACGAATGACGCCACGACGTTTCCCATAATGCGACAGTGGCATTTCCCATAATGCAACGCGCGCTACATTATTGGGCGTTTCCCATTATGCAACGCACGGCTTCACGAGTGACGTCGCGACGTTTCCGATAATGCGACAGTGACGTTTCCCATAATGCAACGCGCGGCTTCACGAGTGACGTCACGACGTTTCCCATAATGCGACAGTGGCATTTCCCATAATGTAACACGCGCTGCATTATTGGGTGTTTCCCATTATGCAACACGCGGCTTCACGAGTGACGTCACGACGTTTCCCATAATGCAACGCGCGGCTTCACGAGTGACGTCACGACGTTTTCCATTATGCGACAGTGGCATTTCCCACAATGTACCGCGTGCTGCATTATTGGGCGTTTCCCATCATGCAACGCGCGGCTTCACGAGTGACGTCGCGACCTTTTTCATAATGCGACAGTGACGTTTCCCATAATGCAACGCGCGGCTTCACGAGTGACGTCACGACGTTTACCATACTGCGACAGTGGCATTTCCCATAATGTAACGCGTGCTGCATATTGGGCGTTTCCCATTATGCAACGCGCGGCTTCACGAGTGACGTCGCGACGTTTCCCATAATGCGACAGTGACGTTTCCCATAATGCAATGCGCGGCTTCACGAGTGACGTCGCGACGTTTCCCATAATGCGACACTGACGTTTTTCCCAATGCAACGCGCGGCTTCACCAGTGACGTCACGACGTTTCCCATAATCCGACAGTGGCATTTCCCATATTGTAATGCGCGCTGCATTATTAGGCGTTTCCCATTATGCAACGCGCGGCTTCACGAGTGACGTCGCGACGTTTCCCATATTGCGACAGTGGCATTTCCCAAAATGTAACGCGCGCTGCATTATTAGGCGTTTCCCATTATGCAACGCGCGGCTTCACGAGTGACGTCGCGACGTTTCCCATAATGCGACAGTGACGTTTCCCATATTGCAACGCGCGGCTTCACGAATGACGTCGCGACGTTTCCCATAATGCGACAGTGACGTTTTTCCTAATGCAACGCGCGGCTTCACGGGTGACGTCACGACGTTTCTCATAATGCGACAGTGACGTTTCCCATAATGCGACGCGCGGCTTCACGAGTGACGTCACGACGTTTCCCAAAATGCGGACAGTGGCATTTCCCACAATGTAACGCGTGCCGCATTATTGGGCGATTCCCATTATGCAACGCGCGGCTTCACGAGTGATGTCGCGACGTTTTTCATAATGTGACAGTGACGTTTCCCTAATGCAACGCGCGGCTTCACGAGTGACGTCACGACGTTTCCCAAAATGCGGACAGTGGCATTTCCCATAATGTAACGCGCGCTGAATTATTGGGCGTTTCCAATTATGCAACACACGGCTTCACGAGTGAGGTCGCGACGTTTCCCATAATGCGACAGTGACGTTTTCACTAATGCAACGCGCGGCTTCACGAGTGACGTCACGACGTTTCCCATAATGCGACAGTGGCATTTCCCATAATGTAACGCGCGCTCCATTATTATGCTTTTCCCTTTATGCAACGCGCTGCTTCACAAGTGACGTCGCGACGTTTCCCATAATGCGACAGTGACGTGTTCCCTAATGCAACGCGCGGCTTCACGAGTGACGTCACGACGTTTCCCATAATGCGACAGTGGCATTTCCCATAATGTAACGCGTGCTGCATTATTGGGCGTTTCCCATTATGCAACGCGCGGCTTCACGATTGACGTCGCGACGTTTCCCATAATGTGACAGTGACGTTTCCCATTATGCAACGCGCGGCTTCACGAGTGACGTCACGACGTTTCCCACAATGCGACAGTGACGTTTTCCCTAATGCAACGCGCGGCTTCACGAGTGACGTCACGACGTTTCCCATAATGCGACAGTGGCATTTCCCATAATGTAACGCGTGCTACATTATTGGGCGTTTCCCATTATGCAACGTGCGGCTTCACGAATGACGCCACGACGTTTCCCATTATGCGACAGTGACGTTTTCCCTAATGCAACGCGCGGCTTCACGACTAACGTCACGACGTTTCCCATAATGCGACAGTGGCATTTTCCATAATGCAACGCGCGCTGCATTATTGGGCGTTTCCCATAATGCAAAGCACGGCTTCGCGAGTGACGTCACGACGTTTCCCATAATGCGACAGTGGCATTTTCCCCATAATGTAACGCGCTACATTATTGGGCGTTTCCCATTATGCAATGCACGGCTTCACGAGTGACGCCGCGACGTTTCCGATAATGCGACAGTGACGTTCCCCATAATGCAACGCGCGGCTTCACGAGTGACGTCACGACGTTTACCATACTGCGACAGTGCCATTTCCCATAATGTAACGCGTGCTGCATATTGGGCGTTTCCCATTATGCAACGCGCGACTTCACGAGTGACGTCACGATGTTTCCCCTAATGCGACAGTGACGTTTTCCCTAATGAACGCGCGGCTTCACGAGTGACGCCACGACTTTTCCCATAATGCGACAGTGGCGTTTCCCATAATGTAACGCGTGCTGCATTATTGGGCGTTTCCCATTATGCAACGCGCGGCTTCACGAGTGACGTGGCGACGTTTCCCATAATGCGACAGTGACGTTTCCCATAATGCAATGCGCGGCTTCACGAGTGACGTCGCGACGTTTCCCATAATGCGACACTGACGTTTTCCCCAACGCAAACGCGCGGCTTCACGAGTGACGTCACGACGTTTCTCATAATGCGACAGTGGCATTTCCCATAATGTAACGCGCGCTGCATTATTATGCGTTTCCCATTATGCAACGCGCGGCTTCACAAGTGACGTCGCGAAGTTTCCCATAATGCGACAGTGACGTTTTCCCTAATGCAATGCGCGGCTTCACGAGTGACGTCACGACGTTTCCCATAATGCGACAGTGGCGTTTCTCATAATGTAACGCGTGCTGCATTATTGGGCGTTTCCCATTATGCAACGCGCGGCTTCACGAGTGACGTCGCGACGTTTCCCATAATGCGACAGTGACGTTTTCCCTAATGCAACGCGCGACTTCACGAGTGACGTCACGACGTTTCCCATAATGCGACAGTGGCATTTCCCATAATGTAACGCGCGCTGCATTATTAGGTGTTTCCCATTATGCAACGCGCGGCTTCACGAGTGACGTCACGACGTTTCCCACAATGCGACAGTGACGTTTTCCCTAATGCAACGCGCGGCTTCACGAGTGACGTCACGACGTTTCCCATAATGCGACAGTGGCATTTCCCATAATGTAACGCGTGCTGCATTATTGGGCGTTTCCCATATATGCAACGTGCGGCTTCACGAATGACGTCACGACGTTTCCCATAATGCGACAGTGGCATTTCCCATAATGTAACGCGCGCTGCATTATTGTGGCGTTTCCCATTATGCAACGCGCGGCTTCACGAGTGACGTCGCGACGTTTCCCATAATGCGACAGTGACGTTTTCCCATAATGCAACGCGCGGCTTCACGAGTGACGTCGCGACGTTTCCCATAATGCGACAGTGACGTTTCCCTAATGCAACGCGCGGCTTCACGAGTGACGTCACGACGTTTCCCATAATGCGACAGTGCTCCAATGCGCGTTGCATATGGGCGTTTCCCATCATGCAACGCGCGCATTGCTCGCGACTTCATATGCGACAGTGACGTTTCCCATCTGCAACGCGCGGCTTCACGAGTGACGTCACGACGTTTCCCATAATGCGACAGTGACGTTTTCCCTAATGCAACGCGCGGCTTCACGAGTGACGTCACGACGTTTCCCATAATGCGACAGTGGCATTTCCCATAATGTAACGCGCGCTGCATTATTGGGCGTTTCCCATTATGCAACGCGCGGCTTCACGAGTGACGTCACGACGTTTCCCATAATGCGACAGTGACGTTTTCCCATAATGCAACGCGCGGCTTCACGAGTGACGTCACGACGTTTACCATACTGCGACAGTGGCATTTCCCATAATGTAACGCGTGCTGCATTATTGGGCGTTTCCCATTCATGCAACGCGCGGCTTCACGAGTGACGTCGCGACGTTTCCCATAATGCGACAGTGACGTTTCCCATAATGCAATGCGCGGCTTCACGAGTGACGTCGCGACGTTTCCCATAATGCGACACTGACGTTTTTCCCAATGCAACGCGCGGCTTCACCAGTGACGTCACGACGTTTCCCATAATGCGACAGTGGCATTTCCCATAATGTAACGCGCGCTGCATTATTAGGCGTTTCCCATTATGCAACGCGCGGCTTCACAAGTGACGTCGCGAAGTTTCCCATAATGCGACAGTGACGTTTTCCCTAATGCAATGCGCGGCTTCACGAGTGACGTCACGACGTTTCCCATAATGCGACAGTGGCGTTTCTCATAATGTAACGCGTGCTGCATTATTGGGCGTTTCCCATTATGCAACGCGCGGCTTCACGAGTGACGTCGCGACGTTTCCCATAATGCGACAGTGACGTTTTCCCTAATGCAACGCGCGGCTTCACGAGTGACGTCACGACGTTTCCCATAATGCGACAGTGGCATTTCCCATAATGTAACGCGCGCTGCATTATTGGGCGTTTCCCATTATGCAACGCGCGGCTTCACGAGTGACGTCGCGACGTTTCCCATAATGCGACAGTGACGTTTTCCCTAATGCAACGCGCGGCTTCACGAGTGACGTCACGACGTTTCCCATAATGCGACAGTGGCATTTCCCATAATGTAACGCGTGCTGCATTATTGGGCGTTTCCATTATGCAACGCGCGGCTTCACGAGTGACGTCGCGACGTTTCCCATAATGCGACAGTGACGTTTTCCCTAATGCAACGCGCGGCTTCACGAGTGACGTCACGACGTTTCCCATAATGCGACAGTGGCATTTCCCATAATGTAACGCGCGCTGCATTATTGGGCGTTTCCCATTATGCAACGCGCGGCTTCACGAGTGACGTCGCGACGTTTCCCATAATGCGACAGTGACGTTTTCCCTAATGCAACGCGCGGCTTCACGAGTGACGTCACGACGTTTCCCATAATGCGACAGTGGCATTTCCCATAATGTAACGCGTGCTGCATTATTGGGCGTTTCCCATTATGCAACGCGCGGCTTCACGAGTGACGTCGCGACGTTTCCCATAATGCGACAGTGACGTTTCCCATTATGCAACGCGCGGCTTCACGAGTGACGTCACGACGTTTCACAATGCGACAGTGACGTTTCCTAATGCGCGCGGCTTCACGAGTGACGTCACGACGTTTCCCATAATGCGACAGTGGCATTTCCCATAATGTAACGCGCGCTGCATTATTAAGCGTTTCCATTATGCAACGCGCGGCTTCACGAGTGACGTCACGACGTTTCCCATAATGCGACAGTGACGTTTTCCCTAATGCAACGCGCGGCTTCACGAGTGACGTCACGACGTTTCCCATAATGCGACAGTGGCATTTCCCATAATGCAACGCGCGCTGCATTATTGGGCGTTTCCCATAATGCAACGCGCGGCTTCACGAGTGACGTCACGACGTTTCCCATAATGCGACAGTGGCATTTCCCATAATGTAACGCGCTGCATTATTGGGCGTTTCCCATTATGCAACGCGCGGCTTCACGAGTGACGTCGCGACGTTTCCCATAATGCGACAGTGACGTTTTCCCTAATGCAACGCGCGGCTTCACGAGTGACGTCGCGACGTTTCCCATAATGCGACGGTGGCGTTTCCCATAATGTAACGCGTGCTGCATTATTGGGCGTTTCCCATTATGCAACGCGCGGCTTCACGAGTGACGTCGCGACGTTTCCCATAATGCGACAGTGACGTTTTCCTAATGCAACGCGCGGCTTCACGAGTGACGTCACGACGTTTCCCATAATGCGACAGTGGCATTTCCCATAATGCAACGCGCGCTGCATTATTAGGCGTTTCCATTATGCAACGCGCGGCTTCACGAGTGACGTCACGACGTTTCCCATAATGCGACAGTGACGTTTTCCCTAATGCAACGCGCGGCTTCACGAGTGACGTCACGACGTTTCCCATAATGCGACAGTGGCATTTCCCATAATGTAACGCGTGCTGCATTATTGGGCGTTTCCCATTATGCAACGCGCGGCTTCACGAGTGACGTCACGACGTTTCCCATAATGCGACAGTGACGTTTTCCCTAATGCAACGCGCGGCTTCACGAGTGACGTCACGACGTTTCCCATAATGCGACAGTGGCATTTCCCATAATGCAACGCGCGCTGCATTATTGGGCGTTTCCATAATGCAACGCGCGGCTTCACGAGTGACGTCACGACGTTTCCCATAATGCGACAGTGGCATTTCCCATAATGTAACGCGCGCTGCATTATTAGGCGTTTCCCATTATGCAACGCGCGGCTTCACGAGTGACGTCGCGACGTTTCCCATAATGCGACAGTGACGTTTTCCCATAATGCAACGCGCGGCTTCACGAGTGACGTCACGACGTTTCCCATAATGCGACAGTGGCATTTCCCATAATGTAACGCGCGCTGCATTATTGGGCGTTTCCCATTATGCAACGCGCGGCTTCACGAGTGACGTCACGACGTTTCCCATAATGCGACAGTGACGTTTTCCCTAATGCAACGCGCGGCTTCACGAGTGACGTCACGACGTTTCCCATAATGCGACAGTGGCATTTCCCATAATGTAACGCGTGCTGCATTATTGGGCGTTTCCCATTATGCAACGCGCGGCTTCACGAGTGACGTCGCGACGTTTCCCATAATGCGACAGTGACGTTTTCCCTAATGCAACGCGCGGCTTCACGAGTGACGTCACGACGTTTCCCATAATGCGACAGTGACGTTTCCCATAATGCAACGCGCTGCATTATTGGGCGTTTCCCATAATGCAACGCGCGGCTTCACGAGTGACGTCACGACGTTTCCCATAATGCGACAGTGGCATTTCCCATAATGTAACGCGCGCTGCATTATTGGGCGTTTCCCATTATGCAACGCGCGGCTTCACGAGTGACGTCGCGACGTTTCCCATAATGCGACAGTGACGTTTTCCCTAATGCAACGCGCGGCTTCACGAGTGACGTCACGACGTTTCCCATAATGCGACAGTGGCATTTCCCATAATGTAACGCGCGCTGCATTATTGGGCGTTTCCCATTATGCAACGCGCGGCTTCACGAGTGACGTCGCGACGTTTCCCATAATGCGACAGTGACGTTTTCCCTAATGCAACGCGCGGCTTCACGAGTGACGTCACGACGTTTCCCATAATGCGACAGTGGCATTTCCCATAATGTAACGCGCGCTGCATTATTGGGCGTTTCCCATTATGCAACGCGCGGCTTCACGAGTGACGTCGCGACGTTTCCCATAATGCGACAGTGACGTTTTCCCTAATGCAACGCGCGGCTTCACGAGTGACGTCACGACGTTTCCCATAATGCGACAGTGGCATTTCCCATAATGTAACGCGTGCTGCATTATTGGGCGTTTCCCATTATGCAACGCGCGGCTTCACGAGTGACGTCGCGACGTTTCCCATAATGCGACAGTGACGTTTTCCCTAATGCAACGCGCGGCTTCACGAGTGACGTCACGACGTTTCCCATAATGCGACAGTGGCATTTCCCATAATGCAACGCGCGCTGCATTATTGGGCGTTTCCCATTATGCAACGCGCGGCTTCACGAGTGACGTCACGACGTTTCCCATAATGCGACAGTGACGTTTTCCCTAATGCAACGCGCGGCTTCACGAGTGACGTCACGACGTTTCCCATAATGCGACAGTGGCATTTCCCATAATGTAACGCGCGCTGCATTATTGGGCGTTTCCCATTATGCAACGCGCGGCTTCACGAGTGACGTCACGACGTTTCCCATAATGCGACAGTGACGTTTTCCCTAATGCAACGCGCGGCTTCACGAGTGACGTCACGACGTTTCCCATAATGCGACAGTGGCATTTCCCATAATGCAACGCGCGCTGCATTATTGGGCGTTTCCCATTATGCAACGCGCGGCTTCACGAGTGACGTCGCGACGTTTCCCATAATGCGACAGTGGCATTTCCCATAATGTAACGCGCGCTGCATTATTGGGCGTTTCCCATTATGCAATGCGCGGCTTCACGAGTGACGTCGCGACGTTTCCCATAATGCGACAGTGACGTTTTCCCTAATGCAACGCGCGGCTTCACGAGTGACGTCACGACGTTTCCCATAATGCGACAGTGGCATTTCCCATAATGTAACGCGCGCTGCATTATTGGGCGTTTCCCATTATGCAACGCGCGGCTTCACGAGTGACGTCGCGACGTTTCCCATAATGCGACAGTGACGTTTTCCCTAATGCAACGCGCGGCTTCACGAGTGACGTCACGACGTTTCCCATAATGCGACAGTGGCGTTTCCCATAATGTAACGCGTGCTGCATTATTGGGCGTTTCCCATTATGCAACGCGCGGCTTCACGAGTGACGTCGCGACGTTTCCCATAATGCGACAGTGACGTTTTCCCTAATGCAACGCGCGGCTTCACGAGTGACGTCACGACGTTTCCCATAATGCGACAGTGGCATTTCCCATAATGTAACGCGCTGCATTATTAGGCGTTTCCCATTATGCAACGCGCGGCTTCACGAGTGACGTCACGACGTTTCCCACAATGCGACAGTGACGTTTTCCCTAATGCAACGCGCGGCTTCACGAGTGACGTCACGACGTTTCCCATAATGCGACAGTGGCATTTCCCATAATGTAACGCGTGCTGCATTATTGGGCGTTTCCCATTATGCAACGCGCGGCTTCACGAGTGACGTCGCGACGTTTCCCATAATGCGACAGTGACGTTTTCCCTAATGCAACGCGCGGCTTCACGAGTGACGTCACGACGTTTCCCATAATGCGACAGTGGCGTTTCCCATAATGTAACGCGTGCTGCATTATTGGCGTTTCCCATTGTGCAACGCGCGGCTTCACGAGTGACGTCGCGACGTTTCCCATAATGCGACAGTGACGTTTCCCATAATGCAACGCGCGGCTTCACGAGTGACGTCGCGACGTTTCCCATAATGCGACAGTGACGCTTATTGCCCATAATGCAACGCGCGGCTTCACGAGTGACGTCACGACGTTTCCCATAATGCGACAGTGGCATTTCCCATAATGTAACGCGCGCTGCATTATTGGGTGTTTCCCATTATGCAACGCGCGGCTTCACGAGTGACGTCACGACGTTTCCCATTATGCGACAGTGGCATTTCCCACAATGTAACGCGTGCTGCATTATTGGGCGTTTCCCATCATGCAACGCGCGGCTTCACGAGTGACGTCGCGACCTTTCCCATAATGCGACAGTGACGTTTCCCTAATGCAACGCGCGGCTTCACGAGTGACGTCACGACGTTTCCCATAATGCGACAGTGGCATTTCCCATAATGTAACGCGTGCTGCATTATTGGGCGTTTCCCATTATGCAACGTGCGGCTTCACGAGTGACGCCACGACGTTTCCCATAATGCGACAGTGATGTTTTCCCTAATGCAACGCGCGGCTTCACGACTAACGTCACGACGTTTCCCATAATGCGACAGTGGCATTTTCCATAATGCAACGCGCGCTGCATTATTGGGCGTTTCCCATAATGCAAAGCGCGGCTTCGCGAGTGACGTCACGACGTTTCCCATAATGCGACAGTGACGTTTCCCATAATGCAACGCGCGGCTTCACGAGTGACGTCACGACGTTTACCATACTGCGACAGTGGCATTTCCCATAATGTAACGCGTGCTGCATATTGGGCGTTTCCCATTATGCAACGCGCGGCTTCACGAGTGACGTCGCGACGTTTCCCATAATGCGACAGTGACGTTTCCCATAATGCAATGCGCGGCTTCACGAGTGACGTCGCGACGTTTCCCATAATGCGACACTGACGTTTTTCCCAATGCAACGCGCGGCTTCACCAGTGACGTCACGACGTTTCCCATAATCCGACAGTGGCATTTCCCATATTGTAATGCGCGCTGCATTATTAGGCGTTTCCCATTATGCAATGCGCGGCTTCACGAGTGACGTCGCGACGTTTCCCATATTGCGACAGTGGCATTTCCCAAAATGTAACGCGCGCTGCATTATTGGGCGTTTCCCATTATGCAACGCGCGGCTTCACGAGTGACGTCGCGACGTTTCCCATAATGCGACAGTGACGTTTCCCATATTGCAACGCGCGGCTTCACGAATGACGTCGCGACGTTTCCCATAATGCGACAGTGACGTTTTTCCTAATGCAACGCGCGGCTTCACGGGTGACGTCACGACGTTTCTCATAATGCGACAGTGACGTTTCCCATAATGCAACGCGCGGCTTCACGAGTGACGTCACGACGTTTCCCAAAATGCGGACAGTGGCATTTCCCATAATGTAACGCGCGCTGAATTATTGGGCGTTTCCCATTATGCAACACACGGCTTCACGAGTGACGTCGCGACGTTTCCCATAATGCGACAGTGACGTTTTCACTAATGCAACGCGCGGCTTCACGAGTGACGTCACGACGTTTCCCATAATGCGACAGTGGCATTTCCCATAATGTAACGCGCGCTCCATTATTATGCTTTTCCCTTTATGCAACGCGCGGCTTCACGAGTGACGTCGCGACGTTTCCCATAATGCGACAGTGACGTGTTCCCTAATGCAACGCGCGGCTTCACGAGTGACGTCACGACGTTTCCCATAATGCGACAGTGGCGTTTCCCATAATGTAACGCGTGCTGCATTATTGGGCGTTTCCCATTATGCAACGCGCGGCTTCACGATTGACGTCGCGACGTTTCCCATAATGTGACAGTGACGTTTCCCATTATGCAACGCGCGGCTTCACGAGTGACGTCACGACGTTTCCCACAATGCGACAGTGACGTTTTCCCTAATGCAACGCGCGGCTTCACGAGTGACGTCACGACGTTTCCCATAATGCGACAGTGGCATTTCCCATAATGTAACGCGTGCTGCATTATTGGGCGTTTCCCATTATGCAACGTGCGGCTTCACGAATGACGCCACGACGTTTCCCATAATGCGACTGTGGAGGAGGCCTAGAAAGCGACCAGCCGAGTCGGAGTCACATTGCAAAACTGTTTTTAATTATCGAAGCAGAAAAAGAGAAGAACCTAAACAAACAAACAAACAGACAGAGAGAGCGCGCGCTGCACAGCGCGCGCTCTTGGCGCGTGTCGTTCGGCAGCGGCTCAGGTGCTCGGGGGACGCTGCCACCGATGGCCAGCAAAGAAGGAACAAGCAAAGGAAGAAGAATTTAGGTCGTACAACTAAACATAACATTTTCCCCTCCCTTCTTTTTTTTTTTTTTTACAAGTGTAGAAACAAGACAGTGATGACAAAACATTATGCACGCATTTACAACAGCAAAAATAAAGAGCATGATAAACACAGTTTAAGAGAAGTACACAAATAGTTCACTCTACGTCGGAAATACAAAAAGGAGATAGTTCACTCATTTCATCGAGTACCAAGGTCTTCATACCGCACTGGTGGTCGACGGTTACGCCCTGAGCGCCTTAGAAGCACCTGCCTAGGACACTGAGCAGTTGAAGTTCCCATTCCTGGTGGCGTGTCCGGGGCAGGTCTGCACTCAGGCGTCCGCGATCGAGGCAGCTGCTGCATGGCCGAACTTGACTCTTGAGGTTGCCAAGTATGATGCCTGTGGTACGCGTCACCTGGAGTAGCAGTGTGGCTCGCGGGCTGGCCACCTTGAACGGCAGCCGGTGTCCCCTGTTGATGACTTCCTGGACTCGGATCGGAAGCAGCTGCGAGTTTCGAG
The DNA here is from genome assembly GCA_037355805.1 of Ixodes ricinus. Lineage (NCBI taxonomy): Eukaryota > Metazoa > Arthropoda > Arachnida > Ixodida > Ixodidae > Ixodes > Ixodes ricinus. The sequence continues at coordinate 241,235 of JAZHYW010055579.1, read as the reverse complement.
GCATTCCACACTCTACCATCTCCCAGCCGGAATGTCCACCGACCGACCCGCTTCATGATGCGTAGTGGCGGCCCAAAGGCCGACTCCCCTTGGCTACCTTTCCTGGTTTCTTCACTCTAACCCAGTCGCCAACCCTGAATCTGGGGGTCTTCGCCGCTCGACGCCGGTCGGTGTAGTCCTTCGTGTACTGCTGCCTCTGCTGCACCCGATGTCGCAGCCGTTGCAGCTCCTCGAAGGGGTTTTGCAAGAACTGCGCCGACGACAGTCCGAGGATGTTAAGGCGGGTGCGAGGCTTCCGTCCATGCAGCAGGAGAGCAGGAGAAAGTCCAGTCGTGGCATGGGGCGTGCAGCGATATATCATCAGGTAGTCTACAAGGGATGACCGGATGCTCTTTCGCTCAAGGGTGGCGCACTGGAGGAAACCCTTCAGGGTACGGTTGAAACGTTCAACCTGCCCGTTGGACTGGGGGTAGTAGACGGAAACCAGCTGGTGCTTTATACCGCGCTCTTTAAGGAACCTCTCAAATTCGCCTGAAACAAACTGTGGTCCATTGTCGCTCACAACGCTGTCAGGGTACCCTCTCTGGCAAAGATGGCGCGGAGAAAGTCCGTGATCCTTCCCGTGGTGACGTTTGGGCAGAACTGTACCTCGGGCCACTTTGAAAAGTAGTCCACCAGCGTGATGGCGTAGCGACACGCAGGCTCCGCTCGCTCAAAAGGGCCCACGACATCGATGCCCACCTTTGACCAAGGTCGCTCTGGCAAGGGCACTGGCTGGAGAGGGGTCGGTGACGTCTTGGCGCTCTTGTCTGAGGTGTTACAGATTTTGCAGGCGCAGACTGCACTACGCACTTCTGCGTTCATGCGGGGCCACCAATAGAGCTCCCGAAGGCGTGCTTGCGTCCTCACAATGCCGTTGTGGCCCTCGTGTGCTCTGGCGACAAGAGCGCATCGCATAGTCGTGGGGATGACGAATTGCTCCCCGCGCAGCAGGAGACCGTCGTTGACGGAGAGCGCATCCTTCAGGTCGTAGAAGATGGCCGCATCAGCGGAGAGAGCGCTCACCGGTGGCCACTTAGAGGTCACATATCTCATGACAGCGGTGAGCAGAGCGTCATTCGCTGTCTCTTCTTGCAGCTGTTGCTTCGTGATGCACTCTTCGTCTAAAGCGACAAAGGAGATGATCTCGTCGTCGAACTCCATCCCCTGTTCTTCCTGTGACATCGGCAAGCGGGACAGGGCATCTGCTACCTGGTTTTCGGCACCTCGCTGGAACTCCACCGTGAAGTTGTACTTCAGTAGGCGATGTGACCAACGGGTGATCCGTAGCGGGCGACGTCCTGCTCCTCCGGTGGACAGCAAAGACACGAGCGCTTGGTGGTCCGTGCGAAGGGTAAAGTGGCGGCCCCATAAGTATATGTGCCACTTTTCGCACGCCCACAAACACGCAAGCGCTTCTTTTTCCCCGACCGAGTATCGCCGCTCTGTCGAAGTGAGCGTCCTTGAGGCGAATGCGACAGGGAAGACGCCGTCACAATGACGCTGCTGCAGCACAGCCCCAATGCCGTATGCCGACGCGTCTGTGGCCACGATGGTGGGCAACGTGGGGTCGAACATTCTTAATGTCCTGGCAGATGACAGCAGCCTCTTGACTTGGTTGAAGCTTCTGTCCGCCTCGTTGTCCCAGACGAACGGAGTGTCCTTCCGCAGGAACCTTCGAAGAGGTTCGACCTCAGACGCTAACCGAGGCACGAAGCGAGAGTAATACTCCACCATCCCCAGAAAAGAGCGGAGTTGGGTGATGTCCGTGGGGACGGGGGCAGCGTTGAGTGCATCCACCTTCGTTTGTAGAGGAGCAATCCCTTGAGCGCTGACTTTATGACCCAAAAACGAAAATTCTGGCACATCGAACAGGCACTTGTTGTTGAGTTTCAGTCCAGCATCCGAGATACGCCGCAGCACCTCACGCAGACGGTGTGTGTGCTCCTCCTTGGTCCTGCCAAAAACAACAACGTCGTCAAGGTATACCAACACACCTTCGCAGTCGTGAAGCATTTCCGACATCATCTGCTGGAAGGCTGCTGGCGCCGATGCCAGTCCAAAACATACTCTCTTGAACCGGAAGAGACCTTCGTGTGTAATAAATGCGGTGAGGTCCCGGCTATCCTTGATGTAGCGGTACTTGGTGGTAAGCAGCCGCTAAGTCAAGCTTGGAAAAGTGTTTGGCACCATGTAAAGCATGCAGAAGTTCTTCTATGTGCGGAAGAGGAAAGCTATCGATAACGACAGCTTTGTTGGCTTCCCGCAGGTCCACGCACATTCGAATTGAGCCATCTTTCTTCTGCACCACCACAATTGGTGATACCCATTCGGAGGAATTAATCCGCTCGATAACCCCAGCCGCTTCCAAGCGTCTGATTTCTTCCGATACTGACTGACGCGCTGCTAGAGGAATACGTCTCATTCGATGACGAACGGGAATGACCGAAGGTCGAATGTTTACCTTGTGGACAACGTCCTTGACACGGCCAAGACCCGGACTGAAGAGGTGCTCGAAGTTGCTCATGGAAGGTGGCAGGTTTGGCTTTACTGGTTCAGGAACCACTGAAGCTGCAGCCTGTGGTGGAGACGATGCTGAGGCCAGCTGATTTTGCACCCTTGCCGACCACTCGTTTCTCAATGCACTTGACGCTTCGTCCTGTGGGGCCGGTGTCGAGCTTTCATCCTCCTCTCTCGGCGGGTCGCCGGAACCCTCTGTGTCTGTATAGAAGCACGACCGAGTGGCGCCACTCATCTGGATGTCGAGGGCTACAACAGCGTCCATGCCGAGTAAAGAAGTACCACGGTCAGCAATGTAGAAAAGTACTGTTGCCGCACGCTCCCTGAACATTACCGGTGCCTCGAAGGCTCCCAGAATGGTGATGGGTTGCCGAGAAAAGTTCAGGAGCTTCACAGGTGGTGGTACAACTGTCGCCTTGCTCGCGAAATATCGGACGAACATGGCACTATCCACGATGGAGACGGCTGACCCCGTGTCAAGAAGAAACTGCAGCGTCGAGTCAAATACCTGGATGCTTAAGTACAGCTTGGTTTGAGAAGGTCCGGAAATGTGGGACACCTCCACTGCTCGTCGTCGTCATCATAGTAGTCGTCGACGATCTGTTCAACTTGATCACGCGGGCGGCGCAGGAGGGATCGGCGAACACTTCTACAAGCGCGTGAAAAATGTCCCCGACGACCACAGTTGTCGCAGTACTGACCTCTCGCGGGGCAGACGTCATAGCCCCTGCAGCGTTCCTGACCGTAACCGCAGTTGGGACATGTTCTTCCGTAGCCGTAGTTCCGCCTTGGAGATGGTTGCCGCCGCGGTGATTCGAAACGCACTGAACGCCGAAACGCCGATCGTCCAGGGCTCTGTTGACGACTGCTGCGGTCAAAACCACCATCGCCGCTACGGCCGCAGGTTACGCAGCTCTGCTGGCTAGGCGAGCGCGAAGCGCGTGCGTTCATTGACCGGGCTGAAGAACGCCGCGTTGGAGATCGCGCAGGTGACTGACGGCGCGAGCGCCACGGCTCGTGCAAAGATGACGTCATCGGCTGAGGTTGACTCGGTGCGCGCCCTGTCACGTGGCAGGTCACGTGCTCCTCTGACGTCGTCGACGGCGCAGCTGGAGCAGTTGCCGAGGCCCATTCTCGAACTTCCCGGCGTGAGCGTTCCAAATCGAGGACAGTCTGTACGGCCACGCTGAACGGCAGCGCGGCGTCAAGTACCAGGCGTTCTTGAATCTCTGCGGAAGCAGCGCCCACCATGAACTGTCGGCGGACGACGGCCTCGGTGTCGGCGCCGAAGTTTGCCGGCACGGCCAATGCTCGAAGGGCTGAGAGAAAGTCGCGCAGAGATTCTCCTTCTTGTTGTTTTCTCCTGTGAAACCGGAGTTGTTGCAGGGTCTCGTTGACCGGCTGCGAAAATTCAGCCTCGAGGGCCCTGAGGGTCTCTCTATACACGTCGCGAGACGCTTGTCGGGCTTGCTGACCGTCTCCCGCCGGTGACGTTGCTGGCGCCGGTCCAACGGGAGCTGGTAGAGAGTCATAGATGCGCTGGCCTTCGACTCCCAGGCAGTTGAGCAGCTTTGCTTGGCGTCGTTCGGCGGAATATTCCTGAGCGCCAGTAGCCAATATGTATCGCTCGAACATTCGCAGCCATGATTTCCACGGTATCGGTGGCGTACCGGCCTTGTCCAGGAAGTTTGGTGGTGGCCGGTCACAGTCAGCCATGCTTGCGGCTGAGATGTCGGCTCAGCAATCGAGGACGACGTTCGAAATGGAACGCACGGCCATTGACAAGCAGCAACCGAGGTTCTCTGGTGAGCCCGGAATTCGTCGAAAGCAGGCGTCGTCGCGACGCAGGCACCCCCGCCGGCGTGAGCTTATGCCGAACGACGCACGTTTCCTCCGGGAGTGAGAGTGCCCAGGTTCAGCACCCTCGTCGCCAAAACTGTGGAGGAGGCCTAGAAAGCGACCAGCCGAGTCGGAGTCACATTGCAAAACTGTTTTTAATTATCGAAGCAGAAAAAGAGAAGAACCTAAACAAACAAACAGACAGAGAGAGCGCGCGCTGCACAGCGCGCGCTCTTGGCGCGTGTCGTTCGGCAGCGGCTCAGGTGCTCGGAGGACGCTTATACCTAGGGTGCCTTCATGTGCGCTTTGCTTAGGTGGAGACATCCGGCCATTTTGTCCCACACTTTTGTTTTTATTTTTTGTTCAGAAGCGCGTGAAAGAACGTGTCCCTGCACGTGCTTGTGGCACTGACTGTGCTATGGCGACATTTTGTTTTTTGTCGATTTCTTTGTGTTTTACCCGTAAGCGCGTGCTGTCGGCATCGGGTACTACAAAGGTGGCATCACCCTAAACAGAAGGACATTGAGGCACCCTACTGCCACCGATGGCCAGCAGAAGGAACAAGCAAAGGAAGAAGAATTTAGGTCGTACAACTAAACATAACAGCGACAGTGACGTTTTCCCTAATGCAACGCGCGGCTTCACGACTAACGTCACTACGTTTCCCATAATGCGACAGTAGCATTTTCCATAATGCAACGCGCGCTGCATTATTGGGCGTTTCCCATAATGCAAAGCGCGGCTTCGCGAGTGACGTCACGACGTTTCCCATAATGCGACAGTGGCATTTCCCCATAATGTAACGCGCTACATTATTGGGCGTTTCCCATAATGCAAAGCGCGGCTTCACGAGTGACGTCGCGACGTTTCCGATAATGCGACAGTGACGTTTCCCGTAATGCAACGCGCGGCTTCACGAGTGACGTCACGACGTTTCCCATAATGGGACAGTGGCATTTCCCATAATGTAACACGCGCTGCATTATTGGGTGTTTCCCATTATGCAACACGCGGCTTCACGAGTGACGTTACGACGTTTCCCATAATGCAACGCGCGGCTTCACGAGTGACGTCACGACGTTTCCCATTATGCGACAGTGGCATTTCTCACAATGTAACGCGTGCTGCATTATTGGGCGTTTCCCATTATGCAACGCGCGGCTTCACGAGTGACGTCGCGACGTTTTTCATAATGCGACAGTGACGTTTCCCAAATGCAACGCGCGGCTTCACGAGTGACGTCACGACGTTTCCCATAATGTGACAGTGGCATTTCCCATAATGTAACGCGTGCTGCATTATTGGGCGTTTCCCGATATGCAACGTGCGGCTTCACGAGTGACGCCACGACGTTTCCCATAATGCGACAGTGATGTTTTCCCTAATGCAACGCGCGGTTTCACGACTAACGTCACGACGTTTCCCATAATGCGACAGTGGCATTTTCCATATTGCAACGCGCGCTGCATTATTGGGCGTTTCCCATAATGCAAAGCGCGGCTTCGCGAGTGACGTCACGACGTTTTCCATAATGCGACGAGTGGCATTTCCCCATAATGTAGCGCGCGCTACATTATTGGGCGTTTCCCATTATGCAACGCGCGGCTTCACGAGTGACGTCGCGACGTTTCCGATAATGCGACAGTGACGTTCCCCATTATGCAACGCGCGGCTTCACGAGTGACGTCGCGACGTTTTTCATAATGCGACAGTGACGTTTCCCTAATGCAACGCGCGGCTTCACGAGTGACGTCGCGACGTTTCCCATAATGCGACAGTGACGTTTTCCCTAATGCAACGCGCGGCTTCACGAGTGACGTCACGACGTTTCCCATAATGCGACAGTGACGTTTCCCATAATGCAACGCGCGGCTTCACGAGTGACGTCACGACGTTTCCCATAATGCAACAGTGGCGTTTCCCATAATGTAACGCGTGCTGCATTATTGGGCGTTTCCCATTATGCAACTCGCGGCTTCACGAGTGATGTCGCGACGTTTCCCGTAATGCGACAGTGATGTTTTCCCTAATGCAACGCGCGGCTTCACGAGTGACGTCACGACGTTTCCCAAAATGCGACAGTGGCATTTCCCATAATTTAACGCGCGCTGCATTATTGGGTGTTTCCCATTATGCAACGCGCGGCTTCACGAGTGACGTCGCGACGTTTCCCATAATGCGAAAGTGACGTTTTCCCTAATGCAATGCGCGGCTTCACGAGTGACGTCACGACGTTTCCCATAATGCGACAGTGACGTTTCGCATAATGCAACGCGCGGCTTCACGAGTGACGTCACGACGTTTCCCATAATGCGACAGTGGCGTTTCCCATAATGTACCGCGTGCTGCATTATTGGGCGTTTCCCATTATGCAACGCGCGACTTCACGAGTGATGTCGCGACGTTTCCCATAATGCGACAGTGACGTTTTCCCTAATGCAACGCGCGGCTTCACGAGTGACGTCGCGACGTTTCTCATAATGCGACAGTGACGTTTCCCATAATGCAACGCGCGGCTTCACGAGTGACGTCACGAGCGTTTCCCATAATGCGACAGTGGCATTTCCCATAATGTAACACGCGCTGCATTATTGGGCGTTTCCCATTATGCAACGCGCGGCTTCACGAGTGACGTCGCGACGTTTCCCATATATGCGACAGTGACGTTTCCCATAATGCAACGCGCGGCTTCACAAGTGACGTCACGACGTTTCCCATAATGCGACAGTGGCGTTTCCACAATGTAACGTGCTGCATTGTGGGCGTTTCCCGTTATGCAACGCGCGGCTTCACGCGAGTGATGTCGCGACGTTTCCCATAATGCGACAGTGACGTTTTTCCTAATGCAACGCGCGGCTTCACGAGTGACGTCACGGCGTTTCCCAAAATGCGACAGTGGCATTTCCCATAATGTAACGCGCGCTGCATTATTGGGCGCTTCCCATTATGCACCACGCGGCTTCACGAGTGACGTCGCGACGTTTCCCATAATGCGACAGTGACGTTTCCCATAATGCAACGCGCGGCTTCACAAGTGACGTCACGACGTTTCCCATAATGCGACAGTGGCGTTTCCCATAATGTAACGCGTGCTGCATTATTGGGCGTTTCCCATTATGCAACGCGCGGCTTCACGAGTGATGTCGCGACGTTTCCCGTAATGAGACAGTGACGTTTTCCCTAATGCAACGCGCGGCTTCACGAGCGATGTCACGACGTTTCCCAAAATGCGACAGTGGCATTTCTCATAATTTAACGCGCGCTGCATTATTGGGCGTTTCCCATTATGCAACGCGCGGCTTCACGAGTGACGTCGCGACGTTTCCCATAATGCGACAGTGACGTTTCCCATAATGCAACGCGCAGCTTCACGAGTGATTGTTGTGTATTGTGTGAATTATTGAACACTGTCTAGTTTCGGTTTCAGATGCTCGGTTGGCAACATGGTGTCCTTGTGTATGTATATAAAGTATGGCGTCCTGAATAAACGTGTTCTTTTCTGTTTGGCATTCTGTCGGCTGCTGGGCTCGTCATTACATGGCGACGAGGATGTCCTCCCCTTCTTCGAACTGTAGCGCGTAAACGGCGCCGTCCCTAACGAGCCTCGCCATGGCCTTCGCCGGTCTCGCCCCTCCGGAACCGTTCCTGCCGACACCGGGACGCCCGTCCGTGCCCTGGCCGCAGTGGCATGGCATGTTCAACGTCTACCTGCTTGCGTCTGGTGCTGCCGAATTTCCCCCGGAGCGACGCAAGGCCCTTCTGCTGCACTGTCTGGGAGCCGAAGGCCAGCGAATTTTCAACACACTACCAGACACGAAGCTTCCAAGCACCGCCCAGGACACCGGCAAAGATGCAACGAGCAAGCCGGACGAGTACGACATCGCCGTCGCTTCCTTGGCCCAACACTTCGCTGCAACCAGCAACCTGGTCATCGAGCGACACCGCTTCCATCGGCGTTTCCAATCTCCAGGCGAGTCTGTTCATGACTTTGTTGCCGCGCTACGTGAGCTCGCAACGCCGTGTTGCTTCGCGTCACAAGAAGAGGCACTACGAGACCAATTCGTGACCGGCGTGTCTTCTAACCGCGTTCGTGAACGCCTGTTGCTGGAAGGTTCGTCGCTACCGTTTTCCACCGCAGTCCAGATAGCCCTTCAACAAGAACAAGCGGCCGAACAAATGAAAGAATTTTCCGCGTCCGTACAACCAGTGTCGGCGCGTCCTAGCAAGTATTCCGAGCCGCCTTCACATTCTTCACGTTCACGGCACGCTACGCGAAGTCACCAGCAGCATGTTCCCCGAAGCGCTACCACGTCACGCGCTGCTCAAGGGAACCGCCCCTCATCTCGTGACCGCCGCGACCGCCGTCGCTCCCCTTCTGCACCACGCGCACATTCGCCGCACTGTTTCCGTTGCGGCTCTCGTCGGCACCGCGCGTCATGGAATCGTTGTCCAGCACAGGGACAACGCTGTTTATTTTGTGGTCGCATTGGACATTTCAAAAAAGTATGCAACCAGAAACGCTCGCAGTCGACCGTTCACGAGGTAGTGGTCGACAACTCGTCAGAGGATGACGCCGTTCAGGTCCTCGTTCTTCAGCGTCCTACAACCTGCGGAATTCATATCGATGTTCAAGTCGGGCAGGTTAACTTGCAACTTCTAGTCGACTCTGGGTCATCAGTGTCCATTTTGTCGAAACGAGTATTCGACGAACACTTTCCGGGTCTAGCTCTTCTGCCTGTTCCGCGTGTCACCCTACTAGACTTCTCGAAAAGGCCCATTTCAGTTCGAGGTTGCTTCTTCGCCGAAGTCTCCTTTCAAGGACGCAAGGCGCAACTTCTCTTCTACGTTGTGGAGCATGGAACTTCGCTCATTGGTATTGATGGTATCAAGGCTCTGAACTTGCGCATTGAAGGGTCCACTATGCAATGCCTTCAAGCGTCCTCCGTCCCTGAGGAACAGACCTCCAATGCGGTCGCCCTTCCGCCACTGCCTTCAGCCCTTGTTCACTTCAAGCCTCTTTTCACTTCAGACTTAGGCCTCGCTAAAGGCTTTGTTCATAAAGTCAAGACTCGCTCTGCGGTTAAGCCCGTAGCATCAAAGCTTCGTCGCCTGCCTTTATTTTTGCGACCTCGGGTGTCGGCTGAGCTTCAGCGCTTGGAAAGCCTTGACATCATCGAACGCATTGAAGCGTCGGAATGGGTTTCTCCCATTGTTGTCATTCAGAAGAGAGATGGGAGCATTAGACTTTGTGTGGACCTTCGCGAACCCAACAAGGCCATCGTTCCCGACATGTTCCCCCTGCCACACATGGAAGAGCTGCTTCATGCACTGGTGGGAGCCACTCACTTTTCAAAACTTGACCTAGCTTCAGCCTACCACCAGGTCCCCCTGCACAAAGACAGTAGAGACTTAACAGCCTTCATCACCCACGACGGCTTGTTCCGTTTCAAAGAGTTTGTTTTGGGTTAGCCTCAGCACCAGCGGCGTTCCAACGCCTGATGTCGCAGATTCTCCATGGCTGTCCTGGCGTCCTCTTTTATATTGATGACGTTATCGTCTTCGGCAAGTCGTCGGAGGAACATTTGCAGAACCTGGCCAAAGTCCTGCAACGCATCAAGGATGCAGGCCTCAAACTGAATCACAAATGCGTTTTCAATGTCACAGAGTTGACATTTCTAGGTCACAAGGTGACTGCCCAAGGCATTTCGCCCCTCCCAGAAAAGGTAGATTCAATCGTGAACACGCCTGTTCCAACCAAGGCTGCAGAGCTCCGCTCCTTTCTAGGTCTCGTGGACTATTATTCGAAGTTCGTTCCTCACCTAGCTGAAGTCGTGGAGCCAATGAGAGCTCTTCTTCGCAAGGACCAACCGTTCGTGTGGTCCTCACAGGTTGATGCCAGCTTTCGCAAGGCCAAACTCCTGCTTTCTTCTGACCTGGTGCTTCATATGTTTGACCCTGCTCTTCCAATTGTAGTCTCGACAGATGCATCTGAATGCGGACTAGGAGCCGTTCTCCAGCAGCGACAGGGCCAGACACTTCGCACCATTGCTTTTGCTTCGCGCACCCTCTCACCTGCTGAAAGGAAGTATGCAGTTGGCGAAAAAGAAGCACTGGCCTGCATTTGGGCGTGTGAACACTGGCATGTGTTCCTTTGGGGACGCCCATTTACTCTGCGAACAGACCACCAAGCCCTGGTTTCGCTTCTGTCTTCACGTGGTTTGGGACGACGTCCGCTTAGGGTCGCACGCTGGTGTGCAAGACTGCTCTGCTACAATTTCACAGTCGAGTATCAGAAAGGTGCGCAGAACAGTGTAGCGGACGCTCTGTCTCGTCTTCCCGCCCCGACCAAAGACTCCGAGCTGGTTTTTGAGGAAGAAGCTGTCTGCCTTGTTGAGCCTACGTGAATCACCATGGAACAATTCCAACAAGCAGTTCTGAGTGACGCTGTTCTGACTCAAGTGAAGTCCTACGTCACCGGTTCTTGGCCTCCGCACCGAAGCCTTCCTGAAAACCTGTTGCCGTTTTTCCGAATTCGAGAAGAACTGTCAGTGGTAGATGAAGTCCTGCTAAGAGCAGAGAGGCTGGTTGTTCCCTCGTCTCTGTCGGCCCAGCTCGTTGCTACGGCGCATGAAAGCCACCCAGGGATCGTTCGCACCAAGGCAAGGCTTCGAGAACAATTCTGGTGGCCTGGAATGGACAACCAAGTAGAGACGGCAATCAAGAGCTGCAGCACTTGCCAGGAAGCCGACAAGTCAGCCAAGACATCAACTGCTCCAATGCAACCAGTTGAGTTCCCCAAACGACCATGGCAGAAGGTTGCAATAGACATAGTTGGTCCCCTAGATAGAGCCCCTCAAAACTGCCGGTTCGTGATTACTCTGATCGACTACCACTCCAAGTGGCCGGAAGTCCATTTCAGCTCGGAAGTAACATCAAGGACTGTAACGGAGTTCTTGCTCAGCGTATTTTCCAGAGAAGGCTACCCTGACGAGGTAGTGTGTGATAATGGTACCCAATTCACGTCCAGGGAGTTTGTCCACTTTCTGCAAGAACGGTCCATTCGGCTCTCGCATTCATCGTTGTACTATCCCCAGGCCAATGGCCAAATAGAACGGTTCAATCGCACCTTTAAGGCATTCATTCAGCTGGCTGTTTTGGAACGCCGCCCGCTGCGACTGGCTATTACCGAGTACCTCGGAATCTACAGGTGCACTCCGCATGCTACTACAGGGATTGCCCCTGCTGTTCTCCTTCATGGGAGATTGCCAAGAACACGGCTGAACGTCGTCGGCTTTCCATCACCGTTGCTCCAGGAGGAACCAGCGAGGGAGCTGTCAAAGTTGAGACAGCGAGTGAAGCGTCACCAGCTTTACAGCAAACAGTACACCGATAGAAGGAGAGCAGCAAAGAACACAAAAGTTGCTGTAGGAGACCACGTCAGGGTTAAGAAGCCATCAGTTTCTTTCAAGGGTGATCCTGTTTTCAGTCGTCCGAAAAAGGACGTCAAACAGCGTGGCCCGTCGTCCTTCCTTCTCGACGACGGACGTACTTGGAACGCCTCCAAGTTGTGCAAGGTGCCTGCAGTTCCGGCTGACCAGGACTGCATTCAGCCAAGTGACACCTGGGTGCCCCGCAGTGCTTCATCTCAGGGGCAAGTACGAACTATGCCGTCTGAGGAGAGTGTGTCGTCCCAGGAACCTGTGCCGCCCGAGGAGCCTGTGCCATATCGGCAAACTGCGCCACAGGAAGAGCCTGTGCCGGGCCAGCAAACTACACCGCCTGAAGAATCTAGGCCGGAGCGTCGAGTCCAACCCTACAGGGACAGGCGTCCACCTGCTAGGTTCCGGGACGATGTCTAATGTTGCCTTCCGTTTCTTTATATACTATGTTTCTGCTGTAATTGTGTAAAAGAAAACACAGAAGTAAAGTTGATGCAGGCGGATCTCACCCATGAAGATTATGTGGTTTTGACAAAATAAATGGTGGAGGAACTGCAATCACTATACCAAATACGCATATAGGAAAAAACACGACTATGCTGGGACTTCAGTTTAATAACAAGACTTCCGCTATGATGCAGTTAGATGTGCCCAACGAGACTACATGACGCAGTGTGGTGCTGAACGGCGAGATAGTAGAGGTTAAGGAATCGTAAAATATTTGGATGTAACTCTTACTAACAAGCCCGAGTACAAGACAAAGCACTATGCACATCTGCTCTAAGAAGTCATCTGAGAAACCAATGTCCCCGCAAACGTTATTCTTATAGCTGGAATTGCTGCTGTGTGACTCGGGAGCTCTAGAAGGCGGTGTGGATAGCTAGATAAAATTTTGACAATGCAGTTCTTTGTGTCCTTATCACAGTGCGAAAAAATTGGGAACAGCGGCAGCGAGAAGCTGGGTAGTAGTCCTTGAGATCTCACAGACTGGTAGTCAACAGTATTCAAGTAGGGATATCTTGGGTGGTCAATCTTCGAGCCCATGGAGGAATCCAGCAAGACTTCCTACGACAGCAATCTCCTCCTCGCGAATCAAAACCTGCGGGTCAAGCAATTCTTCGTCTACACGTACTACATGACGGAAGCACAGACCTCCCGAAAAAAGCACCTGCTCACCTGCTTCCTCTGGCAGTGCCAGCGATAGCGCTCACTAAGCTACCGCTGTTACTTCTTTGCACACTGGGGCAAAAAGCTGCGGATTCCTTATTTCTAGCTATTTATCCCCCATTGCCCCCTCCCTTCCCCCCCCTTCAAAAAAGAAACCTGGAGCGGTCAAAGATTACCATAAAAGCGGCGTCCAGCAGTGTCCAGCATCGACGCGGTCGAGTTGGGGTGCTCGTCGTCTGCACCAGCTCCAGGCATCCGATTGAGAAGGAGCCCAGCAACGCCCATTTGAGGAGCTCCGAGGCTGCAGCAGGGAGGCTGTCATAAGGAAGCTGCAAAGGTAAAAATATCACGCTTGGATTAAGCCGCTACGATTTCTATAGTTAGATACAATCTAAGAAGGCACCAGAGGCTTCTTTAACACTTACATTTCCACAAGGTTTTGGTCCTCCTTGAAGCGCAAATAGTCCGCTATTGAGGCGGACATCGTGCTGACGAAACATAGCTTGTCTTGGCTACTGGCTTTATCTGTTGATCCTCGGCGCGGTTCGATGCCGTGGATCTTACCACGATGCCGTGGATGCTTACGTTGTATTCAACTATAGTGGCAACCTGTTAACGTTTTATCTATTTATCGTTCATACTCCTGTTTCTTAGTTGCATTCGTGGTGATCCGTTTTCATAACTGCTTTTGGGGTACCTCACAGTGTTAAGCTTTTATCTCATTCGCTGCAAGAAATATTCGGTCGAAATTACCACTGGTACTTCAGAAACTTAGGGCATAAAGGCCCCCGGTAACTGAAAGTAAGCTCATCGGTCGAAACTTCAGCCGACAAATTCTCACTGCACAAAAGCTCACCCTTGTTTTTTTGGCTACACGAACAAAATATATCCTGACGAAACAAATATTATAAATAAAAGATGACACACATTTATGTATTCTGTTTCGCAGGTTTGAAAATTGGGTTTTCAGAACCAACCTGAAGACAACTTTAGGAAGATGTACCGGTTGTTGAATGACCTGGCGTTCCTCCCCCAACAGCTCGTGCCCGATAAACGTAACTACATAAAGGTCGAAGGCATTCATTTTAGCGAAGCTCATTTTATCGGACGCCGATATAGAGATCCGTGTTTAGAGGGTCTCTTAAAAAAAACCCAGTTTGGAAAAATAAGGAGAAGACTGCTATTAGCGAATTCGTATTTATAGAAGCACAATCTTGGACTGGGCGACTGTTTACGGGGTGAGATAGAGGAAGGGAGCCCAAGTTTGGATAAACGCGTCAGTGAATAACGCGCTAGGCTTTTTTGAACCGCGTCTCCTTTTCGATAAACGGCGTTCCTCTAAAATGGGGCTCCGCTTTCTTTTAATCGAGCTTTAATAAAATGTGCCCGTTGTCTAAAACGTGTTTCCATGAAATGGCACTCGATCAACGATAGTGAACACCGTCAGGGCTACCAGCAACATTGGACCAGCTAGAATACTTCAAATCTACATATGTAACCGGCCTGTATTACTACTGCTGCGGCACCTGTAACGCCCTCTTAATTGACTATGACGATGTGCGAACGACGACTGGAGTTTCCCCAGTACTGATAAGTGTGCAAATGTCTACACTGCGAGACGAAGACCGAATGAACAACTCCTGAAAAGGCTGGAGCAACAGGTTCCAGAAGCTTGCAGGACACGTCCATCCAAGCGCTTGGAGGTTGAAAGAGTGTCTTCAGCAAGATCAGGTACTTGTTGTCAAAGCGTTGATCCAAGGACGGAGAGAATTGACACCAGTGAAGCAGGTTTGACAAACAACAAGATCTTTCAGAACTTTATAAAGAAGAATTCAAAGCACTTCCAGCCGCATGATGCTTTTAGAAGATTGCAGGAAGAAATAAAGAAAGTTATCCATTCCTAAGAAACATAACCGATCGTTCGATTAACAAACCACTTCCCTGTCAAGTGTACGTTTCTTTTGCCTTCTGGGTTCGCACAGGTGGATCTCAGCTATATGAGGTTGTGTCAAGACCCACGTGAAGCATTCGCCCGGTCAGCTTTTGTACTGGTGAGTGAAGAAAGTGGCGTGCATTCTTGAGGGTGTGTGAAAAAACGGGTGAGCTATTGTCCAGTGAACTTTGACTGGTGAGCTTGTCCTGGATTCAACAGTGCCTCACCTTGCCCAAATGGTGGCATAAACGAACACGACTAAACCTAACGGAAATGAACTCGGGTCTAAGGTAAAGAGGTGACAAAACCACAGAAATTTCACTAAGACGAAACAACGCACTGGTTACAAACGCTCACTGGCGCTCCATCCCTTGAGCATCGAAATAGGCGCAAAGGCACGGCGACGAATTGCTTCGTGGACAAGGAATTTCTTTGCGGAAGCACAAAATGAAAGCACTAGCCACGAGGAGTTATCCCAGGTTGCAGAGGTTTTAGTCCAAAATTTTGTATTTGTCTTGCAATTTAGAACCTTCAAAAGCTTGAAGAAGCCAAGAAAGAGCCATACCTAACCTCCTCCAGCCAGATTTTAAGTATCTTGACCCTAAGTTTTCAAACAAGTGCTAGTTAGGCCTCAGTGCTGGTAGTTTGCCTGTCATGTGGGATTATTGGGCCTAAATCGCCGAACTAGTGCCATAGTTAGGCTTCAGGTATGGTTTCTTGGTTTTCAAGTGGGAACTTTTGGCCTAACTTGCCAGACTGGAGCCAGATGTAGGCTTTACTGCTTGTTCCTCGGTTCTCCCGTGGCATATCTGGCTGAAGTTTGCCACTTATGCAACTATGCGACGAACCAGAAGAAAGCAATAGAAATGCAAAAGTAAAGTATTAACGAACAAAATGTGAAGGCGCAAATGAGCTGGTGTGAGTTCATAATTGTAGAATTACCCGAGACTGCGGTGATGACAAAAAAAAGACAGGAGGTGTATACTTTACTCAAACTGAGACTGCTTTCCTTCTTCCTGTCGTTTTCTTCTCATCACCGCAGTCTCAGGCAATTCTACAAAGAGAAGTTCTTTGATACTGAATGAGGCTTTGGAGCATAAGGGCTTTAGAATAAAGTTAGGCCCCTAGATTTTACAAGCTGGTGCCAAGTTCGGTGTTTCTCTGAAGTGCTACCTTGGATATGACTTGGGGGCTTATGGAACTGAAAGACGCTGGCGAAACCCAAGGTGCAGGAAGGAGAGATCACTCATTTTCTGGGCCTCTCTGATGCGTTCTTTTTGTCCAGCCTGTCTTGTCCTTCTGGCAGGTGTGCAGTGTGCAACAATCTCCACTGACAATGGCGCGGCTTGGGCCTTGGTAACGCAGAATATGAGCACTGTGAAGGAACACTGCCTAGCTTTGAGGCGGCCGCGTGAGGGCCTTCGGGCGCATTTTCATCTTGTATACTTCTTTAGAGCTGGGCTTATATCTTTACTTAGCCGGCATACGTTTTGAAAAAAAAAAAGCAGCCTGTACGGGATCTTCCTCAAAACCCAGGGAGAATCACTCCTGCCACAAAATACGCAACACATGAGAAAAATATGATATAATATTATTGTTTTTTTTTTTGCCAAAGGGTCTATTTAGGACATTTTTTATATTTAGGTTTGAGCAATCTAAATTTCGATCTGGATGTTTAAAGCCGTGGTTACACTTAAAGATTTTCTGGGCGTTATCGAAACTACTAAAGTAACGCACCTTACACAAAAAGAAGGCATATGCATAAAATGTACATGGCGTTTCGAAAAAAAAGACACTTCATTTTAACGTGCTTTTAGGTTTAGGTTTTCTATTACATCTTTGAGCCAGTTATCCTGCTAAATCGTGCCAGAGGGCACAACTTCAATCTCGCTTCCTCGAATGAAGGAAGGAAGTATGAGTCTAGCCCTCGAATTGAAACGCTCTGCCGTTCGAGCGACAACACAAGATTAAGCCTTGATCCTTGGGTTCATCTCCATCATGCGCAGAACACAGTGAATGCCTCTCATTAGTTGCGCGCTGTGGCGACGGGAAAACAGGACCGCGGGCGCGGAGATGCTTTTTGAAAGGAAATCGAAACTGCAAAATACATCCAAATATTACAGCTTTACACAAGTCTCATAACGCGCCCAGAGTAATTGTAGGTACCGCGTTCTGTCTCTTGGCTGCTCTACCTTGAGATCGCTTTACCTCGTATTTGATGTCTTCTCAATCTTACGTTTTTTAGCTTTAATTGAATTTCTTTTATCTCGTCTAGTGTATTTTTATTATAACTGTATTTATTTCTATCTTCGTGACGCATCCAGGCAGCATAGGCCATTGGGCCAATATTGAATGGATCTTGGAAAAGAGGGCAATCATCGACCCATTATGCCCCTCGGTAACCAATAACGAAAATGTCTTGCGAAACTTGGGTCATGACTGGCCCCCTTTATCCTCTCTATCACTAATATTAGGAACACATTGGAAATTATTTGAAGTAATTCAAATAAAAAAATGGCAATAGCTTGTTCGTGGAAACAGAGCCGCGCTATGTACTCGGGTCGTGGAACATCTGCAGAGCCTTTCTTCGAGCAAAACTGCGAAATCGCTAGATGGTCTCAAACCTTTGAATGCATACTACTGTAGTATTTGCCCCAAATGAGGAGAACGGCGCTTTATAACTGACGCTGTAACAATTAAGGCCTGTTCACACATACAGCGGAGCGCTAAGTTAGCTTATTGCTGCGGAATAGCGCGTACACTGCAGTTTCCGTTTCCGTGGTTCGGTGTGCATCAACAGTATACCATGGTGGACATGTGGGACGCTGAAATAGAAACGGGAGAAATGCTCTTACATACGCAATTAACGCATATGTGTGTGTACGACTTAACGCCCAGAAGAGCCTTCTGGGTGCGTGAAATTTTCGCCACCGAGATACCGACTGGTATCCAGCAAACCTTGTTCCCAGGTTGAAGGACTTAGACACAGAGCTCTTTCGTAGGTGATTATATATAGAACGCAGCTCTCAGGCGCCCGTTTCCAGCTTGAGCGGCGTCGGCGTCGGCGTCGGCGTAACCGCGCGGTGCATTATGGGTAAATGTCCCCGCTAAATTCAGCGGAAAATTTTCCCCGCTAAACTTGGCGGAAAGGTTTCCCCGCCAAATCTAGCGGAAAAGGTTTCCCCGCTAAATCTATCGGAAAAATTAGCCCGCAAAATCTAGCAGAAAAATTTCCCCGCTAAATCTAGCAAATAATTTCCATTCTAAATTTAGCGGAAAAAATTTGCCGGCTAAATGTACCCAAAACAATTTCCCCGCTAAATCTAGCGAAAAACATTCCCCGCTAAACCTAGCGGAAACATTTCCCCGCTAAATCTAGCGAAAAAATTTCCCCGCAAAATCTAGCAGAAAAATTTCCCCGCCAAATCTGGCGGAAAAATTTCTCCGCTAATTCTAGCGGAACAATTTCCCCGCTAATTCTAGCGGAAAAATTTTCCCCGCTAAATCTAGCGCAAAAATTCTCCCGCTAAATTTAGCGGAAAACATTCCTCTAAAAGGAGGCGAGCAGGAGAGGAGGAGGGACAGCCTCCACTACCTACCTTCCCCTCCTCCTCCTCAAGAGCTGCGCTCTAATTCGGCGTTACAGGGAGTTGTAAACGGCTTTCATTTTTAACTGCGTGTCTTTGAAACCAGGGTGACGCATATCGAATAGAAAGCGATGAGGTCGTAGCCAAGCAAGTAGTCGCTCAGAGTCCATGACTCTGGATCGTCTGCCCGACTCTTCGCTTGGAGAGCGGCTCTTTACTTCCTTTTCTGTCAATGCCAAAGGAAAAACAACAACGGAATCGCCGTGCACGCGCTGTTCTGCAGCAGCAAGGACGGCACAAGGAACCTGAGAGCGCTTACACTGCGCTTCTGAAGCGCTAACCAAGAGCTACGTCACGCGCAAGTCGGTGCCACATCAGCGCTGCTTTCAGCGCTCATGAAGCGACCACTAAGCGCTCCGCAGTATCTGTGAACCGGTCTTTATTGTAATCCGCGCCTGTGTGAGTGGTTGTTAAATAGTCGCATCAGTGAAGGTTATTCGCGGCGAGACGTTTGGGTACCGCCGCCTGGTATAATATTTTCACAACCGAGAGTGAGGATAATTCAACTTCCCCTGCTGGTGCAAGCACGTGCAATGCCAAGCGGCTAGGCACTACGAAAATTAAAACATAACCACGTGAGTAGCAAGTGCGCTACCCACAGTGAAGTCAACAAAAGCGCCCCTCGCAAGTTTCTCACCGCGAATAGTCACAAATCCTTATGGCGGGGTAAATCGAAACACTACGGCAACTTATTTGTTGCTAAATCTTAAACTCCTCGGCACCCATAATTGTGCTGCCCAAGTTAGATCATAAATATTGTTTTACTCAACAAGGCTGGAGAAAGAAGCGACGCTTTTGAAAGGGCTTGTTTTGACACGAAAGCGATTTCCGCACTTCTTGTTTCCTAGACGACGCTCCAAGGCGTGCCTCTAACCCTTGCCCTTGGGCTAGGCCCGTTAGAGTGCTTGGAAAGGTTTACAAAGTCCCTAGGAAAAAAAGCTCAAAGAAAAGAAAGGAGGTAGGTCGTGGAATGGGAAATGGGCGAAACTCTTATTTTCTGTTACACCCTACGATGTAAAGCAACGCAGGCTACAAGTCATCTTAGCCAAGCCAGTGCTCCGGGAGTGGCACGTGACTTGATCCGTAGCGCGTCGCTCCTCACACTTGAAAGGGCCCGTGATACCCACTCAGCTATGGATTGACTGCGGTGGGTAGGAGCGTCCGTTGCGGTTCACCGTAAGGTGAAACGGAGTATACCTCCTAGGCTTAGGTCCTCCCTCGCCTTTGAGCTTGGAAGTTTCACTGTAGAAGCTATGTTTGAGGACGCGCCATATACTTCACGTAGAGCGCAAGCGTCACGGGATCTTCAAGAGACGTGTCTACGTTACTTCTGCGAGTTCTGTCTTTGGCACTTATCTCAGGTTTACGAATTTATTTTGCTTATACAGCCCTTGTGGCGTTTAAGTGTTCGCCTAAAATATTTTATCAAACTTTGTTCTCGCTCAATATGGTTACAAGTGAAGATGACGAGAGGTCGAACAATGAACTAAAAATAAATGTTTAATTGGCGACCTTGTTCAAAACAAAATAAATAACGACCGTCGAGGCAGCAAGAAAAGTGGGTGGCGATTTGGCGGCCTAACGGCAAGCAAGGGCGAAACTGACTCGACAATGTCGCGGGCGGCTCCTTACCTAGAGTGGGGTCACTATCTCGAAAATTCGGAAGAAGGTTCGAGCGTTGCGGGCTCGGGGCGAGAATGAACAGGCGTGAGAAGAAAGCAGGACGAAGGTTACAACCGGAGAAAGAATGAACGCGGAGCTTCTAGAAGTCCGTGACCGAGCGTTGATTTCTCGGCCCTGCGGGCGGCATTAACTCCATCTTTTAAAGCGCATCGTTTGGATGCAACACGAAAGGAAAACAAAAATTGGGAAAAATATACGGTGAGCCGAAATAAACATTTAACGTAACAATTCTAGCGCGCATCGAACGGCTTCAGTTGAACTTCGTGAACCACTTCGGATCGTGGCTGGCGGCGTCCTGATGGTCGGGTGCAGTCAGGAAGCACAATGTAGTTCAAGTCCCCAAGGCGGCGAATTACCATTTAGTGTACGAAGTAGCGATTTAACAGTTTCTCGCTGAGGCCAGGGCGGTGAACGGGCGTCTACATCCACACCCTGTCTACCAACTGGAAGTGAACGTCCTGACGACGAAGCTTGTAGCGGCCAGCGTCGACACGCATGCTGGTCTTGAATCCGAAGTCAGGAGAGATAGCAAACTTATTCGGCCCGTTGAGCAACGAGCTGGGCGTCGTCAGTGGCGTCGTTCGTCGAGCCGTGAGGCAGCAGCTTCTTTAGATCCTCACGTAAGACGTCGCGAATCATCTCCCGAATTCCAGTCGAGGCTGTAACCATGGTCCAATCCCAATGGCGAAGGGGGCAACCACGCCGAAGTGCCGCTGGTAGGGGTTGCCAGTGCCAGGATTGCACGCTTCATGTTCGTCGCCTCGGTTACAAATCCTTGAACTGTCGTCGGTGGGTTGCTTACAAGTCCACCGAAGTTGTCGCCCATTATTCCACGCATCAAAATACGCAGCCTCTCTTCCTTAGTGGCCTGAGGGTCGGCGTGGGAGCTCAGAAGCAGGACGTCTTCCACGAAGCTCGTGACGCTCTCACTGGAGCCCTGGGTGCTCTCTCTTCGGTGTTGACCGGCAAACGTACGTGTCAGCTCATTCTTGCAAATGTCCCACGCAGTGGGGAAGCCTCAGGGGTTTTCGAACCAGCACCTTGCAGTCTCTTCAAGCCAAAAATATGGGTTCTACAGGAGCTGCTAGCCACTCCACTCGTTGTGGAGGGCCACGCAATCGTATTGGTTGATCCAGTCTTCGACATCTTCATACGTCTACAAGAGAAAGGGAGATGGTGTCCGCGGAGCGACGGGCAGGACGATGGCGGGCGAAGTGGTCATTGTCGGGATCTTCTTCTTCCGGTTCTCGGGAAAGAGACCGAATTCCGGGGCTGACCTCTAATACGACGGCTTGTTCGGGCTTAGGCGACGTCGGCGGAAGGTAGGTTTCCGGGGCTAAGCACCTCACTTGGCTGGTGTGCCTTCGGAGGGGCAAGCTGAGGATGGCGACGTTCGCCATCCTCAGCTCCGCCTCTCCGCGGCGAATCCCACTCACTACCGCCCAGACGTTCATCGTCTCCAGCCCAACGACCCCGCCGAGAGAGATTGTCTCCCCTTCATCACCGGAAAAACTAAGTGCGGAAATGCCTGGAGGTGGCGTTGCCGAAGACAACGGAAGTTAAGAGCCTCCAAGAATGCCGGAGCGCTCCGACTTTCCTGACACCACTTATCGCAACGATGCTCCTGCAACCGTGCCCAACAACCTAAACGTTGTAACCGACGGCCACGACGTATCGGCACTCGTGGACACCGGGCAGACTACTCAGCCTTGAGTGGGAGGATCTCTCGCCACCTTCGAAAAGTGATGACGGCATGGGACGGGCCGCAGATACAAACCGCTGGAGGATACCTCATCACGTCTGTCGGAAGGTGCACTGCTCGCGTCGAAATTCACGGCGAGACGTGTCCTGCGAAATTCGTCATTATACAAGAGTGTGCCAGAGACGTCATTCTCGGCATACACTTTCTGCGGAAATACGGCGCCGTCATCAACCATCGAGAGAACAGGCTGATGCTGGAGACACCTGTTTCGCCTTCAGAGAAACCCCGAATAGAGTCAGCCGCCGTCCGTGTCGCTGCCGACCACGTGAGCCTCCACCACGACCAAGTGTTGTTGCACCCGTCAAGACCGATGCAGCTACTTGCGGCGAAGTAGTTCTGGAAGCAACGTTCAATTGCCCGTGGGGAGAGGGATGAAGCGTCGCAAGAGGAGTAACTGAACTTCAGGATGGGCTCACTGTGGTCCTCGTGACGAAATTCTGACAAAAAACGCAATACCTCACGAAAAGGGCACCTGTGGGCCACGTCGAGGAACTGCGGAACTCAGCCGAAATCGCCACGATTACTTAAGAGTCCTCAACATCTTAGCATCACTGTACGTCGCCAGCGCAGTTCGACATTGACCCTAAGCTTCCGGGCCCAAAATGACTGCAGCTAATTAACCTCGTCGCCGAATACCAGAACTACTTTGGGACGTCGTTGAAGGTGCGCCAAACCGCCGCTGCAAACCACCGCATTATTACCAAGGACGACGCGCGCTCTGTGCATCGGTCGCCGTACAGAGCTTCCGTAAAAGAAAGGGAGGTAATCCAGGAGGAAGTTCAATAGATGCTGAACAATGACAAAATTCAGCCTTCAAGCAGTCCGTGAGGCCTCTCCAATCATAATGGTTAAAAGGAGGACGGAACGCTTAGGTTCTGCGTGGACTACCGGCAGCTGAACGCGGTGACAAAGAAAGATGTTTATTCATTCTCCCGCATCAACGACACGCTATACCACCTGCGCCACTCTCGATACTTCTCATCAATGATCCTGAACAGCGGCTACTGGCAGATCGAAGTCGAAGAACGGGACCGAGGGAAGATAGCTTTGTCACGTCGGATGGACTGTATGAGTTCAACGTGATGCCCTTCGGCTCTAGCACAGCGCCAGCAACTTTCCAGCACATGTCGCGAGCACCGTACTGGCAGGGCTGAAGAGGCAGAGCTGTCTCGTCTACCTATGATGACGGCGTAGTGTTTTCAGGCGACTTCGACGGGCACTTACGATGACTCGGAGCTGTTTTCCAAGCCATACGGACCGCCGGACTCGCCCTCAAGCCGTCAAAATGTCGGTTAGCCTACACACGTGGTTAGCATCGAATGCGTTTGCTCAGACTCAGAGAAGACTTGTGTCATTTCGGCATTTACAGCGCCGACAGACAAGAAGTCCGTTTGAAAATTCTATGGACTATGTGCCTATTGCCGACGCTTCGTTCGGAATTTCGCACCGCTCACAAACCTCATGAAGGACGCCAAGACGTTCGGATGGGCGAGGACCAGCAGCAGGGTTTCGACGAGTTGAAGCGATTACTCTGGACCCCCCTGTTCTTGAACACTTCGATCAGGATGGTGAAACCGAGATTCACAAGGAGGGTACTAACGCAGGACTTGGAGCGATACTGGTTCAAGTGCAAGAAATCACCGAGCGAGTCATCGTCTACGCAACTCGGTCACTGTCCAAGGCGGAGAGAAATTACTCTACGACTGAAAACAAATGTCCTGCGGTCGTCTGGGCAATCACGAGCTTTCGTCCATACTTGTACGGGAGCCGTTCAGCGTAGTCGCGAACCACCACTCGGTCTGCCGGCTTGCAAATATCATGGTCTCGTTAGGACGCCTCGCTCGATGGAGTCATAGACTACAAAGTTCAACATGATTATGGTCTAGAAGTCAGGCCGGAAACTCAGTGAAGCCGACTGCCTGTCCAGAGCCCCTGTGCAAACACCTTTCGGCGGAAGCGACGACGATGACGTCGAGTGCTTCCTAGGCGCAGTGAACACCGACGACATGGGATAACGTTAGCGAGACGATCCTGAGCGGCGTGCACTAATAGAGCTCCTGGAAGGGCGCGGGAATACCATGTTAGGTGTTTTCTTAGAAGCCCTGCCAACATTCGCCACTCGATAGGGTGTACTTTACAAAGAGAACTTCGGAGAGAACGTTTCGCCGTGGCTGCAGGTAACCTCGTCGTACCTTCGAGAGAAGATCTTTCAAGCCTGCCACGACGATCCGACTTCCAGATACCTTGGTTACAGCCAGACATTGGCCGGTATTCGTAAAAAGTATTACTGGCCCAAGCTCCCCAAAACCGTCCACGTATACACACGACCACGCCACGAGTGCCAATGACACAACAAAGAGCCGACTAAGCCGGCAGGTCTCCTGCAGCCAATTCTTTCAGCAACTGTGCCTTTCCAGCAAATCGGAATAAATCTACTTGGCCTTTTTCCGCCATCACTGTCGGGAAACCGCAAAATAATCGTCGCCACAAATTGCCTCACGCGGTATGCTGAAAAGAAAGCTTTTAATTATTCAAGAACTGCAGTGGAAGTCGCCAAGTTCATCATCAAGTCTATTGTCCTCCAGCGCGGCGCCCCGGAAGTCCTCATTACAGACCATGGATAATCGTGCATAGCTCGGCTGACGCAAACAATTCTTCGTCTCAGTAGCACCAACCACCGTCGAACCACAGCGTACCATCATAATGGGCTGACAGGACAACTAAACAAGACCATCGGCGACATGATGTCGACGTTCGTCGACGCAGAACAGAAGATGTGGGACGAGGTCCTGCCGTATATCACGTTTGCCTTCAACATAGCGGCTCAAGATACCACTGGTGTTAGACAATTCCAGCTGGTGCATGGTTCGCAAGGTGACCACGACTCTTGACGCCATGCTACCTCACGAGCCGGCTGGTGACGGAAGTGACGACGCCCAGGTGGTTGCGCAAGAAGCAGAGGACGTCTGCCAGCTCACCCGTGTTCGGATCTAAGACCAGCAACGTGTCGACGCTGGCCGCTACAACCTTGT
This sequence comes from Ixodes ricinus, assembly GCA_037355805.1. Classification (NCBI taxonomy): domain Eukaryota; kingdom Metazoa; phylum Arthropoda; class Arachnida; order Ixodida; family Ixodidae; genus Ixodes; species Ixodes ricinus. The sequence continues at coordinate 216,174 of JAZHYW010055579.1, read as the reverse complement.
CGTCGCGACGTCCACTTTCAGCACTGAGAAAGAGTGTGGATGTGGACACCTATTCGCCGCCGCCGTCTCACCGATAAGCTGTTAAAACGGTACATCGGACCCTAGCAAGGTGCTTTGTGGACTCGGGGACCTGAACTAAGGAGTGATGCCGGACGGAACAAGAACCCCATCACGCCGCCCACCGCGATCTGGAGTGGTCCACGTCGTGCGCCTCAAGCCGTACTGCGCTGGACAGGTTGGTGATCTCTGATCCCGTACGACGCTTGATAGAACCGTGTTTTACAAGCCTCCGAAGTTTCCCACTATTTTGTTTGGTGTACTCGGTATTTTTTTCGTGCATCAAGACGCAACTCTTTTAAAGGGCGGAGTAATCCCACTCGCGTCGCCGAGTGAGCGCGTACGTGGCCGAGTGGTTTCCGCGCTCGGCTGTCGCGAGGAGGGACCAGGTTTGTTTCCAAGGAGCGGAATTGTCTTTAATTTATTCGTTTAACTTGGCGTTCTCGTAAGTTCGAGAACATTGTCATCTGATAGAGTTACGAACGTTCTACACGCCGAAAATTCTACGCCGAATATTCCAGAAGCTCGTGATGTAACAAAATGTGACCCGCGTCGCGAGCCGGAGTTAGTCTCACCACAATGCTTAATCCAGCAGTTTCGCCGACACCAACGCTTGGGACGCCAGCCGTTCTCTATTTTGTATTGGGCACGAGTCCGCCCCATTAAATGTTTGGTTTCTTCTGTTATTCGCTGCCTCATCATTTTGTCTTGTGTGACAATATAGTGATAATATTAATAAGATTCGCTAGCAATACATACAAGTGTGGAACGAAGAAACAATTTGCTGCGACATTTTGCGTTTTCCATCTGGTAGTTATGAACGTTGTTTGCAGCTAGCGAGCATGCGCTCGACAGCTGCAACGAAGCGTTCCCGCTGGTGACGTACGCGGTTGCAATTACTTTGCCTACATGAAGCACCCTAAAACTGGTTAGAAGTGTCCTTAAACAAATCAATAAAGCGAAAAATGTGCAATATTTTCTTCTTTTTTGTAAGTGAGTAGGGTTTTTGGCATGCAAGACAAGTCCGGACGGACTTCACGGTGCTTACATTCCTCACGAATCTCTCCACAATATAGAGAATGGCACATGCCTGTGATCCTGTCTTGATTTGTACGGAAACATGCGCATTACACGCGAAAATTTTTAAGGACTCGAATTCGCACCTGTGCTAAATCCAACGGTAGCTTATTGTGAAGAAGGCGCTCTCTAACAACACCTGTTAAAAAAGAATGCCTAAGAGCTGAAGTTGCCTGCGTCACTCACGAAAGCCACTGTAGGCCAGAGATTGGAAACGACAATAGAGTCGGCGATCGGCAAGAGTTCGCGTTCTCGCTGATTTGACACTAGCTCCAACCGAACACTGACGCCACACTCGTCTCCAATCTGTGGCCTACAGTCGGAGGCGTTCGTTAGTGAAGCAGAAAAGTTCTGCACTTAGGCCTTCTGTTCTAGAAGGTGTTGCCTCTAACCGAGCTTCCGGTTGCCCGTCAAAAAATACCCCCAGGTGATCGAAAGGAAGTCTGGGGAGAAGAAAGCAGACGGAAAGCTGGAGAGGAGAGGGGAAACCTCCTCCTCACTCCAGCGTTCTGTTCGCTTCCTCCTCCCCGGCCTTCCTTTTTCTCGCACTACCTTCTTGAGTTGCAACGCGTCTGATGCCCTTCGTCTGACACGTAAAAACCTAAACTTCAATTTGACAGGTGTGCTTTGCAAGCGTTCTAAGTATACTGTGGGTAATAATAAGTAGATTTGTTTATCTTGTCTTGTTTTCTTTTTCTCTATCAAATATCTCGTAAGCACGCACGTGTTTTCAAATTTGCTCGCTTCTAATTTTCGAGGTTATTTGTCTTTTCTCCCAATTTTGACCACATATATATTTTTGTTCACATCGCATCCTTTTTTTTCGCCTGTCTTTGACGGAACGAAAGAAGCAGATAAATAAATACCGCCAAATAAGCAGTGTATGTTAAATAAAAGGACATTTAACAAAAACAAAATAAAGAAAACACTGATCGGAGTGAGTCAGTGTAATTATGACTTTTTTTCTCGATGAAATTAAACTTTTTTTAGCATATCTGTGCATAGATTGCACGACATCTTCACTAAAACAAGCTAATGACGTGCTAATCGTAAGAATAAAGATCCGTTTTTATTAATGCTCTAGTGAACTTATCCAGTATGTGATGAAGTATATAACGCTCATAGAAATCAGCATGATGGAGAAAATATTTGTCTTTTGCCAGTCGCTATTGAATTCATATGGATTGGCCTATTCCTTCCCTAAGAAGGCTTTTTTATTTTACATATTGAGAGACTCTATAAACGGAAATATTTACTAATCCTTAAACTGTTTATTCTCGATGATGTCTGAAATGTTCTATCACCCAATGGAAGAAAAAATATTTATTGCGTGAACCTATATTTTAATTCCCTCTTGTTTTCTTTTTTCTCAGGACGTGATGTTCACTGTGGGTCAGCCACCTGCCCGATCTGAACTGTTAAAAAAAAAAAACGCCTTTGATCTTTTAGGAACTAATTACCTTTTCTGTTGTTCTTTTTTCCTGAACGTATACCACCTTTTGATAAATGATTACACAAGCTTAGATTTTTAATCGTGTTTTGCCTCTTTTCTTTAATTTCGCGACTTGGGAGCCATTATCGAGCTGAGAACCCTGCTGAAACACTTTACGTCTTGGGAACGAAGTTTTCGAAGGCAGCAATGTTTCGAAAATTAATGTTAATTTATGGCTAAGCTTGATGTTAGAGGCTTCAAAGGGGCATTATTCTGTCGTCTCCATTACTTTGGCTGGTTTGGTATTGACAAGAGAGCTAGACATCCATTAGTTCTGCAACGGGGGTTGGCACTTTGGAAAGAAATGTGAATCATTAAATAAAAGGGATGTGTTTGTTGTCTGATAGGGTAACGCAAACATGGGTGACTTTACTTTCATACTATCTCACATCAACCGTGTAGAAAACATATTTGATACGATAGATGTCTGTCTGTCAGTATTCATATTTTCTAAAGAATGTTTTTGTCGAGCAATTGTCAAAAACCTGCTGAAAAAGGTGGTCATTATTGGCGCAGGTCGAGTTTACTCTGCTTACCATAATTATAAAAGCTACGCTAATAATACATTACACGCTTAGAACGTCTGGGTTAATAATGAATGACAAAGTTAGAAAAAAGATCGATCATTGGTTGCCAATATTAGGGAAGCTGGTCTGCAACTGGATAACTACGTCGAACAAAAAGTTTGTGATCGAAATACAGAACTGGAGAAGCCGGAATATAATTGGTTAACATTATGGCACTTAAATGGTGCACCACTGAATACCACTTTCTGAAATCGTGGCACTGTATTGGATAATAATATTGTAAATAGAGGGATAATATTGGACATCAATATTGGAAATCCTGGCGTATCATTCGATACCAATATCGGAAATCGCGGCCTATCATTGGACACGAATGATGGAAATTTTGGATTATTTTTGGAATCCAATATTGGCAGTTGTGGCGTAATATTGCCGAGTAATATTGATATTCAATTGGATAAATTAGAAGGCCAATTTTGAATTAATAATAAGAGTAACCCCGGATCGTCTTTGGCCCAATATCCTAAATTTCAATCGTCCGACGTTGGAGCGCCTCGTCCTGGTTCGATACAAGGACGAGGCAGATTTTTTCGGTCGCGAACCAGTCACCTAGAGCTGTGTTTGGAGATTCGTGTTTGTCCTTCGCTCCCCTTGTTCCCCTTCTCCAGGAATTATATCATTATTTTTGTCCAGCTCGCTTGCACGTTTGCATTAATCATAATATTAAAATGCTGGCCGTTCACCCTTGTTGATGTTAGATTGGGGGCCGCTGAAAAAACCCGTTTGCTCTACTCACGTCTAACTCCTGGTTAGCTCAGTTGGTAGTGCCCTCCGCTGGAAATGGAAAGGTCCCTGGTTCGATCTCAGAACCATGCGGACTTTTTCGGTCGCGTACCAGTCACCTAGCTGTGTTTGTAAACTTTTGTTTTAGAGCGCAGCTCTTAGGCGCCCGTTTCCGGCTTGAGCGGCGTCGGCGTCGGCGTAACCCGCGCGGCAATATGGGTACATTTCCCCGCTAAATTTATCGGAAAATTTTCTCCTAAATGGGAGGCGAGCAGGAGAGGAGGAGGGGCATGGCCTTTTCTCCGTACCATCCCCCTCCTCCTCAAGAGCTGCGCTCTAATTCGGATTCGGGAGTTGTAAACGGCATTCATTTTTCCTTTGGCTAATAATCCCCTTCTCCGGGATTATTATCATCAACAATATAAGTCGTCAGCAGATCTGCTTGAGACGCAGCCATGCGGCTCGACCGTTCGAGACGCCTAGCGCGTCCATTCGTCGGATGGCAGTGACTCAGACGTGACGCCTACTTGTACAGTAAAAAGGAATCCTCTAGGATTGGACGATTCAAATTATGCGGGGGTCGGTTAGCTGGAATTTGATCTTTCTGTCTTCCATCTTCGTTCTTTATTTCTTCATAAGCTCACACCAATAATTTTGAAGGTGCACGACTTTATAAGTCAGAACAAGCAGCGTAAGATTATTCATATCGGTAAGTCTAATTACTGAGATCTGGTCCTATTGCAGGAAACAAATTTATTTTTCTCCTCGGGACGTGGCGAAATTTAAGAAGCGTTTTTCGATTCCGTGTAATTTTTCTTTCCCAACGTCACGCTCGCGTGGCGTTGGCGTTTTGATTTCTTGTACCCCGTTCCCGCGGGGTGCTTTCTCTCTTTGCGACGAGGACGGAGGCGTCCTTGTGTACAGTTTTTTTGTTGGCCAAGCTAAATTCCGAGTGCTAAGCGTTACGACCCAGCTGGTTTTGCGTCGTCAGCCGCTTTTTCTCGAAAACCGGCTGCAGAACATACACGAGGACGGTTTTTCTTTCTTTGTAGTGATTTCTATTGCGTCATGAATTCCTCGGGAGACGTTCGCGGGCCTGGTCGTGGAAGGCCTACCTAGAAAGGCCTGGAGTTGTTTCGGCTTGTCAAGCTTTACGACCTGCGTGATGCCTAAGTTGACGCGCATGGTACCACGATATACGAGCCAGCGCCGTCGCGACGCGCTTCGACGAGCCGGCTGAACCATGTTTAAGTTAAACAGCATCTTACATCACGTCCACTCCGCTGTGAGGTCATTTCTTTTCCACCAGCTGCTGGCTATGTTTCGGATTACGGCCCACTTTCTGCCGTTTTTGACGTATCATGTTTTTGTTCATCCCCGCATGGACACTTGGCTATTGAACATCTCGATAGTCCTGGATGAGATGTCACTTATTAGCTTGAGGCAATATGTCCGTACATCACTTACGGCTACTCCTTTGTCCCCAGTCAAGTTGGACGTGATCAAGTCAGACTGCTAATTCTTCGCAAAGGCAGCTGGGGGAAGTTTAGGCGCCGGGCGACGGACGCATTTAATGAAGTTGTTCGCCGCATACACATTGTGCACCTTGGCGGGGCGCGGGCATGCGTAATGTCAGAGTACCTGAGGGTTCTTCGCGATCGCCACAGCCGGCTTCTCAGCGAGTCCTCTCGAGGCGTTGCGGCGCAGAGGCTTTGCGACCCGCCGGTAGACAACCCAGAGGTGCTTCGGTGCCTCCGCACAGCATGTTCCGGTGGGGGCGGGCCCTTAAGCGTCCCCAATTACCGCTTCACAGTCCTCTCGGAGGACCCTGGTGACATCGGCGAGAGGTTCCAAGATTTATTTTTGTCGCTTTTTCGCTCTGACACCGCTGGGAACACCGTGAACTTCGCTGAACAAGTTCGACTTTGCTCCGAGAACCTTCCGGCCGGCATTGAAAATTTGGGTGTCTCTTTTGTCTTTCCTACCACCCGTGAGGAGCTCTTCAACATTACCAGGCCATGAATGTCGGGTCTCTCCCTAGGCCGGACGGCTTACCAGCCGAGTTTTACGCTTTATTTTTGGGACATCCTCGCTGACCCCAAAGTGAGGCTTGTTAATGGTTCCCTAGAGATACGTGAAGACACGCAATCCTCCGGGCGCGGTCGTTTAGTTCTCCTCCCGAAGGAGGGCGGCTCCCCGTCGAATCTCGCGGCTTGGCGGCAGATAAACTTGCTGAACACGAGTTAGGAGATACTGGCGTCTCTTGTCTTCCACATGCGTTCAGTTTTGCCCACTTTGTATGCGCAGTAGGGGCATCTTTTTGTTCCTGAGAGGAAAATTTTTTCGTCATTGTCTCTTAGGCGCGACTTGTTCGCCTATGCCGATTTCACTCATCTGTTGGGGACCTATGTGTCCCTCGATGAGTAAAAGGCATTTGACAGGTTGAGCACCGTTTTCTGCTTGATGTTCTGAGGACGTTTGGCTACCCGGACCTGTTCGTTTGTCTGATGCAGACCCTTTATACTGAACTGACCAGTCATTTAAAGGTAAATTGGTGGCTTCTTGCACCATTTCCGGCTTCAAGGGGAATCTGGCAGGCCTAACCTTGTCCCTCCTACTTCATGTTCTCATCATTGACCCGCTCCGTCGCCTTGCGTCACGCTCCCGGATACGAAGGTTCCCGTTACTCGGCCGGAATGCCGTCGTGGTTAGTGCCTAGGCAGATGACGTAGGATTGTTTTTCGAGACTCCCACAGCGTTGACGCCGCTGCACAGCTTTCCACGGAGTGCGGCGCAATCTCTGGTGCGGGCCTAAACACGGCGAATAGCCAAGCTCTCGAGTTCGGGAACTCTCTTCCAGTCCTTCCTACATACAGTCAGGTCATAAAAGGGGTCCTCGTCCTCGGCCTTTTTTTCCTATTTGCGTGGAGTGGCTCCCCGTACGTGTGAGGTTGTGGCCTCTGCGTTTGGATGCCAGGTTGCTGCTGCAAGTACATTCACACCCCCGTGTGCCCCTTCCTCGCACATTGGGCAACCTTTACCCGAGCTTAGAGACAAGGCACCCATTTTGTCAAACGGCGGTGGCTCTCCATGAGGAGCTAAGACAGACGTCACCGGACCTGGAAGTGCGCGAGGTGCCGCCAGCTCGCGTTGTCGAAGAGGTCTGTGCGAACCGACTCAATCCCAAGGAGCGGTGTCGAGCGCACATCTTTACGTGGGCCTCGTTGATTGCTCGTCGCATTCCTCGACCCGTGCATGATCTCGAGTGGCATCAGGGCTGGGGGTCCTCCCAACCAGAAAACGACTTTACCACTGGTGCGTGGTTCCCAACACTTGGAGCCCCAACTGCTGGCAGGCGATGCGAACACACACGAAGTTTTCCGATTGCTCCGTTGTGTGGATTTTTGGAAGCTTGGTGCACTACGGCTTTCTGGGTCTGCGCACATTGAACTTTGTGTAGGGTGGTCGGCGCCCCTACTAGAGCTTTGCGCTTCTCCTGTTGGCAGTGTCCAACTGGTCCTCTAGCATAACCGTTGTGCCGCAGTTGGTCAGCAGCACCAAACTCGCTCTACATTGCCCGTGCTCTCGTAACTACGGGGGACCTGCTCCGCCACCTGGACGCTGGTCTCTTTTTGTTTGGTGAGGGAGAATTCCTCAGGTGGAAGTCATGCCGCAACGTTCGGCTGGTCGGTGGCCGCATCCATTTTTTCTCGCGCGCCTCCCGCAGGTGTGAGACGCGGGGATGGGGAAGGGAGAGGCGGGCAGGATGTGGCCTCAGTTTATTGGGCGCTACGCCCAGCTAACATTATGTATGTCATTAGGTAAAGATAAAAGTTTCCCTGTGTGCTTAGGTGATTTATAAGGCGACCTTGTTTGGTTCGCCATGTCAGCTTATGTTTCTTTCGCCCCTGTATCTTGTAATGCCCACGTTTTTGTTTGCTTGCCTGTTTCTGCTCTGTTTTATTGTTTTGCAGTGCTTGCGGTCAATAAAGTTATGTATAAACTAAAGGAACCGCCTTCTTATGATTTCTCCAGTGCGAGCCAAGACGCATGGGGGATTTAGTAAATGGTCTATCGGTACGTCGTTACTCTGCCTACACTGATGACATGTGCACTGGCATTCACAACGGCCCTCTCGAGACTGCCTGTGGCTCAAATACAAGAGCTAATAACCCGATAGGGCGTCGTGACAGTACTAGTACTCACTTCTGCAGAGACGTAGGCAGCGGCGTGATGTACGTCGACGCCCACGTCGTAAACGAAGAAATATACCACCAAGAAACACTATATTGCCGCGCGCGCAGCTTGCCAAGTAGGCAGCGCGCGCGTGGCCTAACGGTTATAGCGCCTGCCTCCCACGGGAAAAGCCAGGGTTCGATTCCTGGCCGCGGGGACGCCTTTTTGTTGACATCTAATGTGATGTTCTAGTAAATTCGAGAACCGCCTTGCTAATTCGAGGTAAGAATGTTCTACGAACCGAACCTTCTACGCCGAATGTTCCGGAAGCCCACGCGTGTACAAAGGGCTCCGCCTGGCACGCCGAGTCAGTTTTCGCCCCAGCGTTCGATCTTGCTGCTTCGCCGCCTTCGACGCCCGCGACGCGCTCTTGTTATCTTTCTTTTCCCTTTTATGTTTGGGCACAAGTTCGCCCCATTAAACGTTCAGTTTATTCAGTCATTCGCCGCCTCATCACTTGTCATTCGTGACATTTTGGTGGAGGTGCAGGGTAACGCATGCCCCTGCCGCGTACCCCTCCAAGGGCCCGCAGTGCAAGTCCGACGCCAAGCCCGCGAAGAACCAACGAAGGCACTACCGAGATCCGGTTCAGTCGCCGCAACCTCGGCCTACCCCCGGAACTTGGACCGCTGCCGGACAGGACAAAGAAGCTGCCGAAGCCGACGATGACCACCACGTCGCAGCCAGACGGAACGCCAGCGACGTCCATTGTCTACGTGAAGGCCCCCCAAGGACGCCGACGAATTTCAGTGGCAATCTTCATGAAGATGTGGACGACTGGTTGGGCCAGTACGAACGCGTCGCACGGTTCAACGGATGGGGTCCTGAGCAGAGCCTGCGAAATGTCTACTTCGCTCTGGAAGGCACTGCACGCACCTGGTTCGAGAACCACGAAGCGTCAATTTCGTCATGGCAAGACTCCCAGGCAGAGCTTCGACGCACTTTTGCCAGCCAGCAGCGACGTCAGCGGGCCGAAGAACTTCTTCAACCAAGAAGCCAAGGGCCGGACGAGAGCGTCACAAGTTTCGTTGAGGACGTTCTACGCCTCATGAACCGCGCCGACCCAAACGCTCCTGAAGAGAAGAAGCTGCGGTTCCTGATGCGAGGAGTGAAAGAAACCACCTTCGGATGCCTTGTGCGGAACCCGCCTATCACCGTCCAAGGTTTCATCACTGAGGCCACCAACATCGAACGTGCCCTTCAAGCACGGGCCTCACACTACCAGCGACTTCCCGGCTCCGCTGCCTTCTCGCCGTCCAGCTGCAACATCCCGGACCTCCGCGACATCATCCGGGACGTCGTACGGGAGGAAATCAAGAAGTTCCTGCCTGCTGCCCACCAGCCTGCTTCGCTGTCGATTGCCGAAGTGGTCCGCGAGGAAGTTCAACGGGCATTCCATCCTGAGGCTCCCACCAGCGTAGCCGCACCCGAGGAGCCCTCCCTGACCTACGCGGCAATAGCTCGGAGGCCGGCGCCAGCTGCCCGGCAGTATTCCTCGCCGCCGCGACGTGAGCCAGAGCCACAGACCTTCCGACGTCGGGAAGGGCAACGCCAGCTCGTCCATACTGAACAACCGGCGCCAAGGAAGACGGATGTGTGGCGCACGGCCGATCGACGACCGCTGTGCTACCACTGCGGTGAAGCGAACCACGTCTACCGTCGATGCCCCAACCGCCAGCTGGGCCTACGAGGGTTTGCGCCCAACGACCCTCGACCACGTCTTGGAGAGAGACCTCGGGACATCGAGGACTACCTCCGCCGCTCTTCCTCACCTGAGTCGTCCCGTTGCCGAGGATTCCGTTCACCGTCTCCACGACGCTCGCCATCGCCCATCCGCCGGTCTCGCCGAGACAGCCTGTCACCCATCGCTTCCCGTCGGGAAAACTAGGCGCGGCAATGCCGGGAGGTGGTGTTGCCGAAGACGAACGATGCCAAGATCCTCCAAGATCGTCGGAGCCCTCCCACTCTAACGCCACAACACCCCGCAACGACGTTTCTGCAACGGTGTCGAATAACCTCAACGTTATCATCGACGGCCACGACGCGACGGCGCTCGTCGACACCGGAGCAGACTACTCCGTTTTGAGTGGGAGACTCTCTCGTCGCCTGCGAAAAGTTATGACGTCGTGGGACGGACCGCAGATACGAACCGCCGGCGGACATCTCATCACACCTGTCGGGATATGCACTGCTCGCGTCGAGATCCATGGTGAGACGTGCCCTGTCAAGTTCGTCGTTCTGCAAGACTGTGCGAGGGACGTTATACTCGGAATGGACTTTCTCTGCGAGTACGGCGCCGTTATCGACCTCGAAGCAAACCGGCTGACGCTACGAAAACCTGCTCCACCACCGGAGGAACCCAAAGCGACGTTTTTTGCGGTACGAGTCCTCGCAAACCACGTGAACTTACCGCCGCGGTCGAGTGTTTTTGTACCCGTCGGGATCGATGAGGCTTTCTGCGGCGACGTTCTGCTCGAAGGAAGCCTCCAGTTGCTTCTAGGAAGAGGGATCGGCGTCGCAAGAGGCATCGCGGAGCTCCGAGACGGACACGCTGTCGCACTCGTAACCAACTTCCGACAGGAGGCTCAGCACCTTACGAAAGACACCGCCGTGGGTCACGCCGAGGAACTCCCGGACTCAGCCGCAATCGCCGGAATATCAGAAGACCTCTCTTCGTGGCCACCCAAGACAACGCCGCCTCCGCAGTTCGACATCGACCCAACCCTGCCTACCCCACAACGACGACAACTCAGTGACCTTCTCGCCGAGTTCAATGAGTGCTTCTCCACGTCGTCAAAGGTGCGCCAAACGACCGTTGCGAAACATCGAATTGTTACTGAAGACGACGCGCTTCCTGTTCATCGGTCGCCGTACCGTGTTTCGGTGAAAGAGAGAAGTCATCCAGAAGCAGGTCGAAGAAATGCTCGACGACGACATCGTCCAGCCCTCAAAGAGTCCGTGGGCTTCACCGGTAGTCCTGGTGAAAAAGAAAGACGGGACTCTTCGGTTCTGCGTGGACTATCGACGACTGAACGCCGTAACAAAAAGGACGTCTACCCGCTGCCACGGATCGACGACACTCTGGACCGGCTGCGCCACGCCCAATACTTTTCGTCGATGGACCTGAAGAGTGGGTACTGGCAGATCGAGGTCGACGAACGGGATCGTGAAAAAACTGCCTTTGTCACGCCGGACGGGTTGTACGAATTTAAAGTGATGCCGTTCGGACTGTGCACAGCACCGGCGACGTTTCAGCGCGTAATGGACACCGTTCTTTCCGGCTTGAAATGACAAAGCTGCCTCGTCTATCTCGACGACGTCGTGGTATTCGCAAGTGACTTCGACGAGCACCTGAGACGTTTGCGAGCCGTGCTACAGGCTATCCAGAATGCCGGACTGACACTGAAGCCGTCAAAATGTCGGTTCGCTTACGGCGAGCTCAAATTCCTGGGCCATGTCGTGAGTGCTCAAGGTGTAAGTCCTGACCCTGCGAAGACATCCGCTGTCGCCGAATTTCCGAAGCCATCAGACAAAAAAGCATGTGCGAAGATTTCTTGGGCTCTGCGCTCACTACAGACGTTTCGTTCACGATTTTGTCAAGATTTCTGCACCGCTCACGCATCTGACGAAGGCCGACGTGAACTTCCAGTGGGGGAGGAACAAGAACAAGCGTTCAACGAACTGAAGGAAAGACTCCAGTCGCCCCCTATCCTCGGACACTTCGATCCATCAGCGGAAACGGAGGTTCACACAGACGCCAGCAACGCCGGACTCGGCGCTGTGCCAGTCCAAAAACAAGACGGAGCAGAGAGGGTGATCGCTTACGCAAGCCGGACACTGTGCAAGGCAGAGAAAAATTACTCGACGACCGACAAGGAATGTCTCGCTGTCGTCTGGGCGTTAACCAAGTTCCGCCCGTACCTTTACGGCATCCAGTTCCGCGTCGTCACGGACCACCACGCTCTCTGCTGGCTCGCCAACCTCAAGGACCCATCAGGACGCCTCGCTCGCTGGAGCCTTCGACTGCAAGAATTCGACGTGACCATTGTGCACAAGTCTGGCCGCAAGCATAATGACGCCGATTGTTTGTCTAGGGCTTCAGTCGAATCTCCTCCCGACAGCACCGATGACGACGATGACGCCCGTTTTCTTGGAGCAATTACAGATACCGACATGAGAGCACTTCAACGAGACGACCCCGAACTTCGCGCCGTGATCGACCACCTCGAAGGTCAAGGAAGTTTCGTTCCGCGATTCCTGGCCCGAGACTTGTCAAGCTTCGGTCTGCGGCAAGGCGTGCTCTTCAAGAAGAACTTCGGAACAAGCAACCCTGCCTGGCTGCTGGTTGTTCCTGCCAGCTTGCGAGAAGACATATTTCAAGCATGCCACGACGACTCGACGGCAGGACACCTTGGCTACAGCAGGACGCTCGCCCGGATTCGTGACAAGTACTATTGGCCGAGACTCCCGAAAACTGTCCACTCGTATACATGGTCATGCCATGAGTGCCAACGACGTAAGAAGCCTCCGACGAAACCAGCAGGACTCCTGCAGCCGATATCTGCCCCGACTACGCCCTTCCAACAGGTCGGGATGGATTTACTTGGGCCGTTCCCAACATCGGCGCAAGGAAAGCGTTGGATTATCGTCGCGACCGATTATCTTACACGATACGCTGAGACGAAAGCCCTTCCGTCGGGAACAGCGGTGGAAGTCGCCAAGTTTCTTGTCGAATCTATTCTCCTTCGACATGGCGCCCCCGAAGTCTTGATAACCGATCGAGGGTCATCGTTCTTAGGTCAGTTCACGCAAGAAATCCTTCGGCTCAGCCACACCAGCCATCATCGGACCACCGCGTACCATCCGCAGACCAACGGGCTAACGGAGCGGCTCAACAAGACGATCGCCGACATGATCTCCATGTACGTCGACGTAGAGCACAAGACGTGGGACGAGGTATTACCATACGTCACGTTCGCCTACAACACCGCAGTTCAAGAAACAACCGGGTTTACACCGTTCGAGCTGGTGCATGGCAGGAAAGTGACGACAATGCTGGACGCGATGCTGCCCCATGAGCCAGTGGATGACGGATGCGACGATGCCCATGCGGTCAGTCAGAGAGCAGAAGAGGCACGCCAACTAGCCCGCCTTCGAATCCACGATCAACAGCGTGTCGATGCTCGCCGGTACAACCTGCGTCGCCGGGACGTCCACTTCCAGCCCGGAGACAGAGTGTGGGTGTGGACACCGATCCGCCGCCGTGGTCTCAGCGAAAAACTCTTGAAGCGCTACTTCGGACCCTACAGAGTGCTTCGTCGACTCGCGGATCTGAACTACGAGGTGATGCGCGACGGAACACGGACTTCATCACGCCGCCGTTACGACCAGAAGTCGTCCACGTCGTGCGCATGAAGCCGTACTACGCTCGATAGGGCTGTGGACCTTATGTGTTCCAAATGACTCTTTAGCTTACCGTTCTTTTTGTTTGCTTTGTTTTGTTTTGTGCTGCATCGGGGCGATGCACTTTTTAAAGGGGGAGTAATGCCGCGCGCGCCGCTTGCCAAGTAGGCAGCGCGCGCGTGGCCTAACGGTTATAGCGCCTGCCTCCCACGCGAAAAGCCAGGGTTCGATTCCTGGCCGCGGGGACGCCTTTTTGTTGACATCTAATGTGATGTTATAGTAAATTCAAGAACCGCCTTGCTAATTCGATGTTAGAATGTTCTACGAACCGAACCTTCTACGCCGAATGTTCCGGAAACCCACGCGTGTACAAAAGGGGCTCCGCCTTGCACGCCGAGTCAGTTTTCGCCCCAGCGTTCGATCTTGCTTTTTCGCCGCCTTCGACGCCCGCGACGCTCTCTTGTTATCTTACTTTTCTCTTTTATTTTTGGGCACAAGTTCGCCCCATTAAACGTTCAGTTTATTCAGTCACTCGCCGCCTCATCACTTGTCATTCGTGACAATATATGGGACGAAATTGTAAGAATACACTTTTTTTAGAGTGTACTGTTGTGCTGGACTGATTGCGCTGCACTGGCTCGTTCCCAGGGTGGTATACTAATGTGGATAGCCGGTTGACAAAATGAAACGATTAATTTATCTGGACAGCAGTGTACTCCGTTTAATATTACGATAAATAGTAGCGGACGTTTTGAGCTATCACAGTAAATTTGGAATTTCAAGTGGCTACACTTTACTGTGTCCTTGGCACTGCTCAATAATCACGTGAGACACATTTGATTGACTTCTAATATTTTGATTTGATCACACGAATTTTGATTGACTTGAAATCGAAACAATAGAAGACTGCGTCTAAAAAAATAATCAGCGAAGGTCGCATTAATCTTGAGAATTGATAGTGTCGCCTTGTGCAGGTTTACAGTGAGCCAGTGTTAAAAATCATAAAATTAGAGTAGTGCAAAACTGAAGAAAACAAAATACAAAACGCAAGGAAATTAACCACACATACTTTATTATTCGATATATATATATATATATATATATATCCAGTTCTAGTATTCGTATCAATTCAGTTGAGAACATTCCAGCAAACTTTATAAAGCAGCACAATATCTTTCAAATAAAGGTAGTTCGATCGATTTTTTTTAAATCTAAATCGGTACTAATTTTTGTTTCCTTTTTTCAAAACGAGACAAGTTTTCGTCAGGTGATTTAATGAAGCCGCTCAAGCTCTTTCTGATTGACTTTGCCCAGGCTATCCTTTGGTATCTTCTCGACGATCTTGACACCCCCATAAAGATGCATGTGTGGTCGAAGTTGGCCTGAAGTGGAAAGAACAAGCAACAAATCAGTTCCCCGTGAAAATGTATATAAGACACTGAGGGGAAGTTTAGTACGTATTTAAAATGTTCTGTACTTAATGCGTATGCCTTCTACCGGTTTAACTTTAAAATGTGCACGGTGCTATCCACCATTCGCCATTTATCAAGAATTCGAAAATATTATAATAATCTATATCATGATAACTGATATGTCTCCTTGTTTTCATAACTTTAATTGGCATAAGCTTAAATTAATATCATATTTTCTGTATACCGATGCATATGACATGTATTGGATTTTGTTTTGTTTCTCTAGACTGTATTCTTCGAGTTTTAGTATTCGCTTTTATGTTTGATATTAGTGCAATCTGCACGTCAAATAACACCGTTTATGGTTCTTTCTGGGTGCAAGCCAAACATATATTATTAATATTATTGGCATTATGGTTATGAATATTATTTTTCTCATCATCGCTGGAGGCTGGGTTTCGGTCACATAAGTCAACTCGGGCTTTGGTCTGACCCGAAATCATGCAATTGGATTCCTGAAAAAATTAACATTATTATCATTATAAATATCAGTATTATCGTCATCATCAACGACATCCTGAAAATCGGAAATTTTGGAACAAAAAAGTAGAGAGTACCTGTAATTTCATGAAATATTATTTTCATTTATTCATTCATGCATCCATTTATAAAAAATATGAAAGACGTTTACAACTTCCTGTAATGCCTAATTAGAGCGCAGCTCTTGAGGAGGACTAGGAGAGGGTACGGAGAGGAGGGTGTGCCGCTCCTCCTTCATACACTCTACTACTACTTTTCCCCCTCCCTCCCTACCCGCTCGTGACGTCACTCATGAACGCCTCGTAAAGGTCGCGACCTTCACTGTAAACGTCGTGACCTTTGTCATGACCTTCACGAGGTACCTTCATCCCCACTAACGTCACGTGTGACGTCACTGGGGACCCTCATGACATCAGCACGTAACGTCACTGCTGACCCGCGCATTGCATTGTGGGACGTTTCCATAAAAACGTCAAACGTGGGCATCATAACGCCACTTGTGAATCTCGCGACCATCGTGACGTCACGTGTGACGTCATCATGGGAAACGTCCCATAATGCAAAGCGCAGTTACGCCAACTCTGACGGCGACGCCGTTTACGCCGGAAACGGGCGCCTCAGAGCTACGTTCTAAAAAATATAACTCGTACCGGTTTTCTGCTTCTTTTAACGGAACGGGATATGTAATTTTGAAATTTAATAGACACGCAAGGCAAATGACATCAAAACCAATATTCACCTGCCACGAAAATCTTAATCTCTTCCTCCGTGATTGCGCTTCTAGGTTTCTTCAAAACAACAAAAGCCTTTGCTACTTCCTGATATTCTGGATGAGGAACGCCAATCACTGCAGCTTCTGCAATTCCTTCATGGCTAAGCAAGACCCGTTCAATCGAGGAAGGTGCCAAGCGGATCCCCATGCAGCAGAACACCTGGTTAATCCTCTCAACGAAGAAGAAATGGCCATCTTCATTGTAATAGAGAATGTCACCTGAAAGCAATTGATACTAATAAAATCTGAAACGCCACTCCACGTTAAGTAAAGTGAAGTAGAAACGAGAAGCTTGGCATCCTTAACGATTTGAATGAGCAGACTTCCAGATTTACGGTGTAGAGTCCAAGATGTTTTCCTTTAACGTTTCACAGATTGTTTTAGAGAAGCCGTGAAAGCTACCTTAATCCGGTCTGCGCGTGTGAGCTATAGGTCGGGTGGCCATGTCATGGGGGACTAACCGCCATAATGAGTAGGTTAGTGAACTGAAATGTTTATTTAACTTAATGTTACCGGAGATATCAAAATTGTTCAAATAATGATCTAGCTGAGCGTCACGAAAATCTCGCTAATCAGTAAATTTTAGCAAGATTATAGAGCGTGTGGCAAGGACGAGTCGTGCGCTAAATTTACTTCTCGTGCAACAAACGCAAATCTTGCAATGCGAAAATGAAGATAAAAAAAATGCGCGTGCGTTTTGAAATTTGATGCATTTTTGAGCCCAGTAAACAAAATCACGCACATCCAATTAAGCGTTTTGACAATTCACTAATTTGTGGTTTTCGATGACGATCACTAAATTTGCTGATTGAAACCATGTATTTTGTTTCAAGGCTTAAAACGTCATTTAACAAATTTAGATTCGATAAGTAAAATTTAAACAAATTTGACTTATCGTCACCATTATACCTATATATAATGTCCACCTAGCCGTATAGCGTACCTTTACAGATGGCACAATATATATCTAGTGGCGTTTTGCTTACAAGCAAAAAATAGACTTAAATTAAACACTGTATTTTGGTGATAAACCATGTTTTGCAGTCGTTGTTTTGGATCTCAGCTTTAAATATTCTCACCTCATTTGTCGGAGAATTCCTTACTTAGGTCTAGAACGATACAGGTAAAATATATCAAAACGAGCGAAAATATTGTAATGGTGAAGCTGATATATAATGCAGTCAAAGATATTGCAAAATGTTTCACGCACTCAAGAATCCAGGCATTTCTAACGAACAGGGAGTGTTCAGGCAAGTTGGTGAATAACGTGGCTAAAACCAGGGCTTCCTCAATTACCTGATGAGAAATATCATCAGCGGTATTTAATTGTCTTTACAGCAATCATTGAAAGGTTAACCTAAGTGTAATATTTTTGTTGGCATTAATAACTTAATGGGGCATAACATTTTTATTATGTCATACCAAAATAAGTTGCTGGGCGAGTTGGATAGACATCTTGACTTAAACAGCGCAAATAAGTTACTTAAGGAAGAGACAACAGGAAGGAAAGAGCGCTGACTCACAACCTCAGTTGTGAGTCAGCGCTCTTTCCTTCCTGTTGTCTCTTCCTCACGTAACTTATTTGCGCTGTTTAAGTTAAGTTATTATATCATTCCTGTTTTCTGGCGGCTTTAAAATAAGGTTGCTATTTAAATAATTATTCTTGAAGTCCTTTCCACTACGGTCTATAGGCTGCGAATTCTGATGAAAATATAGTATTTAACAGTTTCTAACAACTGCGAATTCACTTCACATCACTTATAATTTTGTAAAGATATATATTCGAAGCGCAGATTTTTTTTTTTTTGCTCTTAGACTGTCTCATCTGTCATATGTTATCTCTACGTTCATTGTACGTCAGACAAATCTTGACTCTGATACTACGCGTTTTTCACATTAACAATGCTAATGGCAGGTCAAAATACCTGTTCGCACCCAACCATCAGAAGTGATGGTCTTTGATGTGGCTTCGGGATTTCCATAATATCCCTTCATAGCACGCGGCGTTTTCACTAATGCCTGTCCTTTTTCGTTTGGTCCAAGCAAGTCCCCAGTCTCCACATCCACTATCTGGGAAGGATAATAATAAAAAAGAAATATATGTATATATTTTTTGTGCATCATAAAATCTATTAGGTTGTGAAACTCCGAGATGAATACCCATAAGTTCAAATAACACTTGGTTTTGAAAATATCCGTGTTTGAAAGCACCATGCAACAAGGAGTAGTAGACATCATGATTTACATTTTAAAGCCTTGCATCCGATTATGCTACAGTAATTAAATTTATGTTTCTTATCTTGCTCTGTTAATTATTGATTTTTCGTTCTCTAACATCTTGTGTTCGTAAGTATCTAAGTACTGCATATAAAAACACACCTTACTAGAGTGTTTGAATTCATATTTGTATATTTTATCAATCTTCTCATACGTTTCTTGAATCATTTATAACATTGCACACGACTACACCTGTTTGCGTTGCTATACGAACGATACTTTGTCACTAGCAAGTATGCTAATCTGTTTTACTATTGATTAATTTTGGTTTTTGTACTCTATAATTATCTTCCTTTGTTCTGCATGGGGATTGCCACCACTTTCCTTTACACTCCCTTTTTGAACGATAGAATAGTCAGGAGTGTAAAACAAATTATTTGATACTATCCACTTGTAAACACAAATTCACCTTATACTTCGCAAGACAAATTTTTGTTTACACTTAGCCGATATTTACGACACTTTCTTGAGCATCTAAACAATGGGAATATTTTCTTTACAACATCGGGGCCCGCATTGAGCATGACAAAAGCTAACCATGGTAAATTATTGTCCAGAAAGTTGTCCAGTTCGACTGCTCTGCCGCTTTCTGTTATTCATGCAATTAATCGTTTGGTGTATGGTATTCTCCTTAGTAACAGACTAACTCCTGCGTAAATTTATCGCAAAGACGATTTATAAAGATGTTAGCTTCATATTTCTTGTCTTCTTCAAAAAACAGTAGGATGACTTCGCGAGCGCACATTATTGGACTTTTAGAAACGAACCCGATGAGCTGCAGGAGGAAGATCTAGCGAAACGGGTCTGTGTTTATTTAGGCTCATTTGTTTGAGCTATGTGTTTTCTAATAATCATCAGTTTAGAGAATTCTAGCTTCAGCGAACGATAAATGCGCGTCTTTTGTTTGTTGGTGGGTGGCTTTCGATCGGCTTGGAACATGAACCATCCTTTGGCTTGGCTATGGCTACCGGGACTCCTTCACTAAATGCATGCCAGAAAATTCAAGCTGAGTGCAAGAGCGTACATCCATTATCATAAGGACTCTTTCTATCTGTGAACTCGAAGGCTCCGCAACTAACCTGGCAGAAGTCAGAGCACCTGACCACGGACTCCACATCTCAGCTCCCAACGCTGAAATATTAACAAGCAAAATGAAAATTGCCTACACCGACCGAGGTGAATGCTATGAGGCAAATCTAAGAAGCCGAAAACGAACTCCGCTCCAAAGAAAAGCGGAAATAAGTTATCAACTACCCTTGTATCAGCTGTTGAAAACCAAACAAACCACAAATATTACCAGCCTAAAACAGTCTGCTTTGTTGGAACAGTCGTGCCCTGAATGTATCCACGACATTAGGACCAACAGAGGATTAAACCTGATTGCTGTGCGTACTCAAAATAGCCAGACGACCAGTGCGCTCTATGCTACTCAGATTTGCGGCGTGAAAGTTAGGGCGTACCAGCCTCTTGAGCAAGACTTCGCAGTAGCTGTGCTCAATGATGTCGACACTGCGCTTTTTGACGCCAAAATTGAACATGCGTCATCGCCAGAAGGTCGAGTGACCAAAACCCTACGGCTTGGCGAAAGTTCCACACTGAAGATATCGTTCAGCGAAACAGCGTTGCCGAATTTTGTTTATCTCGGTAATGTCCGCCATCCGGTGTCCCCATTCAAGGAGCGCCCAATTCAAAGCTGCAAAAAATTTGGATATGAACATCGCCAAGCTACTTGTATTCGCCCTTCCGTCTGCAATCGCTGGAAAGAAGCCGACGAGGGCGACGACTCGTGTTCCGCTCAAGAAAAAGGCACGAACGGCAGTCAAGTTCACGATGCTACGTCTTCTTCCAGCCCAAAATGGCACATGTATAGAGGGAGCATCAAATACGCACGCAAACAAGCAGTTGACTTTCGCGCCCCAAGGTCTGGCATATGGTTACAGAGGAAAAACAAAACGGCTGAATGTGAACATAGACCTCTGCACTTAAAACAATATAAATGAGTCATCTAAGAAGAAGCATCTAAGGGCGCGTACTATGCTGCCGATGCAACAAAGAATCAACCGAAGCTCAGGAAGGGGCACCCCCTCTCATATGACCCCAAAACTCATCCGAGAACCCATGGGAGAAAGAGAAATGTCGTCCACGTCAACGGCTGCCACTCCTGGTTCGACGCAAAAGGCTACTTTCAGCTCTGGCGCTAAGCCATCCAAAGAAAATCCATGGAAGAACTTGATTCCACCTCTCAAAACAAAAAAGCAAACAAAAACAGCTCACATGGCCTACTTCAGCGGTCTCCAAACGTCGACCGTCGGGCCACATCCGGCCCGCAGAGGTGTTCCGACCGGCCCGTCGCTGGCAGCGGTAATTTCAATGACGTCCGGACAGCATCGCGCTTTCAGCAAGCCCGCTGCTCTCGTGGTACAAGCGCGCGTAAAATCCCTTCCCCAAACAAACAAACTAGAGCAAAGTGCTTATCGTAAGGTATGTCCTCTTGTCATGTTCTTCATTGGAAATTGTGATCACCATTTTTAGTCTCCCGTTTCCTATCTTGGTTACTACGTATATGAAATTTCTTCGCGTGCTATATTTATTGTGCTTAGAGTCCTTCGTCATTTATGCATACTGCCTATTTTCAGCATCAGTTTTTTTTTTATTTTTCACTCGTCTTCTGCCCCGTATGAGCATCCAACAGTTCCCACGCACTTTGACTGACGTTTTGTGAGTTTCCTAGGCCCCATTTATTTTTTGTTATAATTATTTTGAACTTCAAAAGGGGGATGGGTGTTTAAAGTTTCAAGATTTATTTATTTATTTCATTTATTTAGCGGCTCTAAAGTACCCGGTGGGAATTACATAAAGGGGGCATTTGTAAGAATCATTTGAATAACCATGCAAAGTCTATCAATTCAAAAAAGAAAAAAAAATTCCAAGTGATTATCAAAAATTAACATTCGCAATCAATAATTACAGGCATCAACGTACACAAAAATAATTTTAAATTAGAAATTGCAAGACAAATTCAAAATAGATGGTCACGGTCACAAACGAACACTCATTGGGAAGATGGTCAAAAAAATTAAAAGTGCTGCTGTAAAGTCAGCTATAAACACGTTTACAAGAGGTGGGTCATCGTAAGTTACAAAGCAGTGACATGAAGTGATCGTGATTTCTGCTTAGAGTTATTTCACTTGCCAACTCATTTGAGTGTGTCGTAACCAGAACAATGGGGGAAATTTTAAACAAGTTAGTCTTTGCCAAAAAATATATTTTTTTGTGGCGGTCATGACAGGGAAAATGCGTGCAGGTGGTAGGACGTAATATTGATGAAATTCAGATGAGGTATGAAAAATCGTTAGGAAAAAAGAGAACCTTGCCAGATACCACATGATTCAGCGCCAATAAACCGATGGAAGGTTTTAGCACTGTAACACTAATGTGTGAACATATTTTTTGACATGAACGAGACTGTCAATCAGATATTTTTGATAAAGGTTTCAAATAACAGATGCATATTCTAAGATACGTATAAAGAAAGCAGTGTACGCAAGAAGTTTAGTTTCTAGGTTTGATACTATAATTTTCTAATTTTAATGAAGGGTTGAAGTACTGTTAGTAAATGTAATATTTTGTTTTCTGCCTTTATTTGCATATGCCATGTATTACACCATGAAAATATGCTGTGCAACTCTTTTTGAAGAGAGAAGGAGTCATCTCGATCTGATATTTTCCGGTAGACCACACAGTAGTCTGCAAATGGGCGAATTTTAGGCGAAAGTTATCTTGGTAGGTCATTTATGTGAACTAAAAGCAAAAGCGATCCAAGAACTGGTTTTGGGGGAACTCTTGATTTAACGTTTATGTGGTCTGGGTTCACGTCGTTTGCAATACGTCATTGTTTTTGCGTGTTCACAAACTCTTAAACCAACCTAATTAAAGTTTCGTTATTATTTATACAACGTATTTTTTAACAATAAACGGCCTTTTAAAAATAAATCAATAAAAGCTACGTCCGTTCGTGAGGATGTGTGACTACCGGCATTCAAATCAGTTACCTTTTCAAAAAGTTGTGATTACATGAAATGGCACGTTGAAAACCTTACAAGTTAGAAAAAATATATGATTATGAAAAATTATGGGAAAGAAGTGTTTTATTATGAGTGAATAAACTCTATGTTCTAAAAGTGTGCAGAAAATAGACGCGAGTAAAATAGGTCTATAATTGAATACACTCTAACGATTTCCAGACATTAATTGGAATGACATTTGCCGACTTCCAAATCGTCAGAATACTACCGGTATCAAAAGACTACTGAAATAAGCTGGCAAGTAAAATACCGGTGACGTTTTCTTGTTTTGTTAAATTCAGCAGCATTGAACACAACTTAGAAGTCTCCGAACTTGATTTATTCGGTAAGCGGTCAATGGTCTGATAACTCCGTCGAGACTAATAATGATGTCGCACATTTCCGTATTCACGAGTGCGTAGACAGTGTGCTATTCTGATAAAGGCAATTCGTTAGTAAACACTCAGCCAAAAAATGCGTTAAGTGCAAGAGCTGGCCTAGAAGAAGACAACTTTATGTTACTTTCTTGTATTGGGGAAATAATTGTCTTTTTTTAGGAATAACGACTTCCCAGAACTTCTGAAATAAATGTTTATATGTCCGACAAATCATGTAAAAAAACATTCATTTGTTTTTCTAATGCCATTATTGCCAAATCGC
This sequence comes from Ixodes ricinus, assembly GCA_037355805.1. Lineage (NCBI taxonomy): Eukaryota > Metazoa > Arthropoda > Arachnida > Ixodida > Ixodidae > Ixodes > Ixodes ricinus. Next base: position 192,874 of record JAZHYW010055579.1, on the reverse strand, counting down.
GCAAGTTCATCGTACAATTACCAGTCACGCTCCATATCAGCATATTTGGTTGTTCTGAATTAACTTTTCTTTTGTGAGAAAACATGCTTCACACCTCATGAAGACCATGGACAACCCACACTCAGATTGATATTAAACTTAAGAATATATTTTTGAGCACAGGAATGTATTCTTGGACGGAGCGAGCCCGGCAACGACTTTCATAATTCACCTCAAAATCAGTCAATGATGCGTCTATCGGTGTAGCATCATCTTTTGAGAAAGTAATACATGATCTTCCTTAGTTCAGCTCTCGAAGTAATAATTGAAATATACTGAAAATAACCAAGTCTTGATCTGTAATTTCGTCAAGCACGCAAACAGACATGTTTTCTGGGTCTACGAAACTGTCGAGGTTTAAAACGGCATTTCCCCGCGTAGGTTAACACACCAGTTGTACAATTGAAAAATAATTTCAAATTTTTATCAAGCTTTAAGATTTATTCTTCTGTAGACAAGTACTATGCAAGTGAAGACACCAGTAAATGGCCGGTAAATTAAAATTTCCCGCCTAAACAATTGTGCAGTGGGATAATTGCATTCAATAAATTGGAGATTTGTTAGTCTATTAGAAAACTAACAAGTTGACACTGTTTGGCGATAAGATATTCTGACTACAACAATATGAACATTTACACAACCGATGGACACTGTAAGTGTTTCAAGAGATGAGTCAACTGGTGCATTTTGCAAGTTATATCTTTTCGAACCGGGATGATGACGCCACCACCACGTTTGGACACTTGATCCTGGCGAAATACGATGAAATTACCATTCAAAAGTAACTTGGGTTCAAATTCTCTCTGAAAGTCACGTTTCGGTTCCTTTAATCACTTATGCTAAGCAGGAAATGATGCCACTCCCAACCTCATTTTAATTAGACGAGATACTTCGAAATTTAGGTAGTAAACATGAATGAGAGGGGCATCTTTTTCGCGAAGTCAGTTTTACGCGGCCTGGGGGTAATATTTGCACGTCAAGTATGACTACCACGTAACGCGTCAGCCGTTCTACCGTCTCTCGAGAGGGGCAACACACTTTCGGATACGACATCGTACTTGAACATTTGGCTGTATATAAATAGTTTATTGAAAGAAGGGTTGACTCGATCATTCGCTGTTTTGACAATTTCTTGCAATTCTAAAGCACTTTTGTTTCGAATTTGCCTCGCTCTTAGCGATTAATCTTCCTCGATCCACACTCGAGTTTGGCCAGTTGACCTTAGCCATGACGCTCCATAAGGATCTCTCGTTTGCTTTTACAGTATACAAATTTAATAATTGGTTTAACAAAGCCTTTACTCGTGGGAAAAACGTGGTGCGCTCTCTCAATTTTGCCAGAATTTACTTGCCGCCAATTTGAAAAAAAAAAACGATTGTGCTGTACGCTTTATTTGAGCGATACGGTTCATTTCCTTTCTCGGTAGTTTCTTTGATCAGTACGTTATTTATTTTCATTGGGTTTACGATGTCCTCAACGGCATCAGATAATCCAATCTTTTCCTGCTGTTTCTAAGACACATATTGAAGCGTTCTTTAAATGTCAAAGACAACTTCATTCGTGCGTTTTAATTTGCTCTGCACAGTTGTGATTTCGCAAAACGCGCCCTCTAGACTTAAAACCCGGTTACTGAGGCCGTTATTACCCGACGAGAGCTGGTCCTGTGTACCTGAGGTCTTCCTTTGGTTCCTAGCATTGTTGGACATAATAGTATGCAACTTGGCAAGTATTTCGTCAAGCTTTGTGTCACTTTAGACTGGTACACGTCGCAAAAAACTAAGGAATTACATTTACAATTACTCGAGGCTAGATGGTAATATATTACAATTACCATTAATTTAATATAAAGGTAGGTGACCGTTCGTTGGTTGATTTGGCTTTTATGGCGCAAAAGCTACTAAGGCCATAGAGAGCCAAAAACAAGACTATTGCCGGAAAAGGTTTAGAGAAAAAAAAGGCTTTAGTAGCCGGTGATGAAATAAAAGATGGCAATGAGGTACCAAAAGATAAAACGTGATGGGCATGATCTGTAGGTTAAGAGAGCTACAGTCAGTGTAGAAATCCGATACTGCCTAAAAATTTCAAAACATTAGGGCGTGTCACAAGAGAATCCTCACTTAAGACCAGAGCTGGCTATAGTGGGACCCTTCCTTGATACAGTTTCGAAAAATACAAAAGACATTCTTCATGATAAGCAATACATTCAACTAGAATATTTAGAATGCTTAAGGCATTGTCACACTGCTCACAAGTGGGCGTATCCTCCCCATGAAGGACGTAGCCATGAGTCAGATGAGCGTGACCAAACCTGAGCCGGTAAAGGACAACATCAAAAAAGCGTTCCTGGTGGCGTTCACTCTGCTATAAGCTCAAAAGTTGTTTGATCATGCGCAACGTGTTGCTCATTCATTGATCCCATTCAGCCTGCCATTCGGACTAAACGTGACGCATGAGAAGGGCTTTGTAGTCTGCATAAGGAATGCTGTGGAGATCAACTGTTTGCTTCACGCAAGTTCTAGCTGCGTGATCTGCTGCCTCATTGCCCGGAATGTCCACGTGGCTGAGAGTCCAGCAAAATAAAATTTCGTATCCATGTCTTGAGGCAGCAACAACCTTAGTTCGCAGTTCAAGGAGCAGGAAGTGCTTGAGGGGGTTACAGTGCATGCAATACAGTGAGGGAATCAGTATATACGATGGAGTGAGACAGCTTTTCATCACGTATGTACTCTATGGTTAGAAGTGGACCATACAGTTCTGCTGTAAATATAGAAGCAGAGGAGTTGATTCGCCTGACAAGATGTACAGTTGGGCCAATAATGGAACATCCAACAGCAGATTCCGTCTTTTAATGCGAATAGCATTTTAATGCGAATATTAATGCGAATATTAATGCGAATAGCATTCTTTGGATACTTCACGCACTTTTCGTCTATGTATCTATCTATCTATCTATCTATATATCTATCTGGCTATCTAACCTCTTACGCCGCGGGTCGATAAATAAATAAAAAAGACCGGCGCCGGCGGGATTCGAACCGTTGACCCTTTGATCAGCAGGCAGACGCGCTAACCACAGAGCTATGAAGGCAGTCATTCAAGGCACTCTAAACACCTGTTTATATCTTTACCATCGCGCGCGTTCCATGCACAAGGGCTCATTCCGCTCTCGTGAGGCTTAGCACTGCCCCTAGCTCACCCTCTCCCGCGCTCGGGAGAGGGTGATGTAGCGGCCGTGCTCACCCTCACGAGAGCGGAATGAGCCCTCGTGCATGGAACGCGCGCGCACCGGCAGCTGTGACAGCGCTATAAGGCGCGTCCTATGGTAAAGATATAAACAACCGTTTAGAGTACCGTTGGTTGAGACTAGCTGAGACGCCAGAAAGTCTGGTCGGTACCATTTTGAGTGTTTGTGCGTATGGCGCGTGCTTTGCTCGCCTTCCTAAGTGACACAAACGCACGTGCTGGGCTGCGGAGATCGTGCGCAGGGCTGTGAAAGTGTCAACAAATTTAGAATCGCCTTAAGAGTGGGCTGGCGTATCTAGAGTGTGCCGGCCACCTGACGAACGCGCATAACTCCGCACCGTTTGATGCTATTCGCATTAACGTAGATAATCATTCCCAAAGGATGGGTTCTGCTGATTTTTTTACCCTCTGTGAAGAAGCTTACATATTCGCCACGCTGACAGAGCAGTGCAAATAATTCCTGAAGAAACACACTGTTTGGAGGATCAGCTTTATTGTATCGCGTGAGTGAAAGGTCACACTTAACGACAGGGTGCTCCCGCAACAGTAGACTGCACTACAGGAGTCCTCCAATCGAGTCGCATGTTGTCAGAGGCACTTTTCAATCTCAAAGAGAAGGGAGGGACAGTTCTTGCTTTGTTTTGAAACACCCTTTCTAGAGCGCATGTCTTCCAGAGCCATTCGCGTAGGGGTATCAGAAATCGGCCTGACTCTCAGTGAATACATAAAGCCCAATGAAAATCTTTTCCTCTCAAGAGACAGCTTGTTGGCCTCTGCATACAGACTTGGCACAGGAGACGTGCGAAAGGCACCCGTCACCAATCGCAACCGAATATGATGTATAGGGTCAAGAATGTTTAGAATGGAAGGCCTAGCTGAACTGTAGACAAAACTACCATAGTCCAGTCGTGATCACACTATCGAGCGATATATCCTCGAATGGCACGTCTGGTCAGAACCCCAGGATCGGTGGGATACAACTTTAAGAACATTAAGCATTTTGTGAGCTCTAAGATTCTTAGTATGGGCACCAAAGTTTAGTTTGGTGTCAAATGTAAGACCCAGAAACTTGTGCTCAGGCTTCACAGAAACTGTGGCATTGTTTAATGCTAGAACAGGATCTGAAAATAGTCCGCATTTCGGAGAAAAGCACACACAAACTGTTTTATCTGAGGAAACTTAAACCCCTTTTGATTGGCCCAGGTTGATAGCTTATTGATGGTTAGTTATTCGGCGCTCACACAGTGACAGATTGCAAGAGGACACAGAGACATGAAGGTCGTCTACATAGAGTGAATATTGCACCGATGTTGGAGTAGCCAATGCAAGGGAGTTCATTTTGATAATAAATAAAGTGACACTAAGAACGCCTCCCTGAGGCACACCATTTTGCTTGACAAACACTTTAGATAAAGTTGTTCCTATTTGAACACGAAACGCACGCTTTCTGAGGAAGCTCTCAATAGTACGAAGCATATGACCGCAAATACCCAGATCACATCATACAAGTCCCTCAGTGTACCAAAACGCCAGGCTGTATCGTAGGCTCTCTCGAGGTCGAAAAACACAGATAGGCAATGTTGCCTCTGAACAAAACCGTCGCGCACGACTATCTCCAGCCGTACTAAATGGTGAAGGGTGGACCGAGACGAACGATACCCACTTTGGTTCACATCTAGATGTTTATTTAGTTCCAAGAAATACATCAGTCTTCTATTAATTATTCGTTCAAGAGTCTTTCTATACCAGCTAGTCAAAGGGATAGGCCTAAGACTTGCTGCACAGGATGGCTCCCTACCGGGCTTGAGTATGGGCATGACTGTTGCCATTCTCCACTCCAATGGAAAGTAGCCTTCAAACCAAATACGAATTAAAAGGCATAAAACAATATCATGTGTAGAAGGATGGAGATGTTGAAGCATATAGTAATGAATACCATCTGGACCAGGAGCCGATGACTTAAAGTTTGGAAGCACTATGTTCAGTTCGTGTTAGGTAAAGGGGGCATTATAAGCTTCGCGTTCACCACCGGATGTTTTCAGTGCCACACCTTCAGCTTTCCTTTTATGTTGCAGGAATGCAGGCGGATAGTGCTGCGAGCTGGAAATAAATTCAAAATGCTCACCAAGGATGTTACCCTGCTCTTCAAAATTGCTTGGACATTTTCTATTTCTGGAAAGTAGTGGAATGGTGAAAGCATGATATGAGTCATTTACTTTATATATCCTGTCCCATACTTTCTTGGGAGAAGTACTACTGTTGATAGAGGATGCATAATTTTGCCAGCTCTCGCGTTTCGTTTTGCGACGAATGTACCTTGCACGAGCTTTCATCTTTCGGAAAGATATCAGGTTATCCCGAGTTGAATAACGTCTCAGAACACCCCAAGCTTTGTTTTGCTGTTTGCGACTCTCTTTGAAGTCTTCATTTCACCTCTGCTTCGGTCTTTTAGGAAGCTGTCCAGATAACCGAGGGATTGAAAGTGAGGCTGCAGTGAGAATATGGGATGTTAAAAGATGGTTGAGCTCATCAATTGTGAAGAAGCTTACATATTCGCCACGCTGACAGAGCAGTGCAAATAATTCCTGAAGAAACACACTGTTTGGAGGATCAGCTTTATTGTATCGCGTGAGTGAAAGGTCACACTTAACGACAGGGTGCTCCCGCAACAGTAGACTGCACTACAGGAGTCCTCCAATCGAGTCGCATGTTGTCAGAGGCACTTTTCAATCTCAAAGAGAAGGGAGGGACAGTTCTTGCTTTGTTTTGAAACACCCTTTCTAGAGCGCATGTCTTCCAGAGCCATTCGCGTAGGGGTATCAGAAATCGGCCTGACTCTCAGTGAATACATAAAGCCCAATGAAAATCTTTTCCTCTCAAGAGACAGCTTGTTGGCCTCTGCATACAGACTTGGCACAGGAGACGTGCGAAAGGCACCCGTCACCAATCGCAACCGAATATGATGTATAGGGTCAAGAATGTTTAGAATGGAAGGCCTAGCTGAACTGTAGACAAAACTACCATAGTCCAGTCGTGATCACACTATCGAGCGATATATCCTCGAATGGCACGTCTGGTCAGAACCCCAGGATCGGTGGGATACAACTTTAAGAACATTAAGCATTTTGTGAGCTCTAAGATTCTTAGTATGGGCACCAAAGTTTAGTTTGGTGTCAAATGTAAGACCCAGAAACTTGTGCTCAGGCTTCACAGAAACTGTGGCATTGTTTAATGCTAGAACAGGATCTGAAAATAGTCCGCATTTCGGAGAAAAGCACACACAAACTGTTTTATCTGAGGGAAACTTAAACCCCTTTTGATTGGCCCAGGTTGATAGCTTATTGATGGTTAGTTGATTCGGCGCTCACACAGTGACAGATTGCAAGAGGACACAGAGACATGAAGGTCGTCTACATAGAGTGAATATTGCACCGATGTTGGAGTAGCCAATGCAAGGGAGTTCATTTTGATAATAAATAAAGTGACACTAAGAACGCCTCCCTGAGGCACACCATTTTGCTTGACAAACACTTTAGATAAAGTTGTTCCTATTTGAACACGAAACGCACGCTTTCTGAGGAAGCTCTCAATGGTACGAAGCATATGACCGCAAATACCCAGATCACATCATACAAGTCCCTCAGTGTACCAAAACGCCAGGCTGTATCGTAGGCTCTCTCGAGGTCGAAAAACACAGATAGGCAATGTTGCCTCTGAACAAAACCGTCGCGCACGACTATCTCCAGCCGTACTAAATGGTGAAGGGTGGACCGAGACGAACGATACCCGCTTTGGTTCACATCTAGATGTTTATTTAGTTCCAAGAAATACATCAGTCTTCTATTAATTATTCGTTCAAGAGTCTTTCCATACCAGCTAGTCAAAGGGATAGGCCTAAGACTTGCTGCACAGGATGGCTCCCTACCGGGCTTGAGTATGGGCATGACTGTTGCCATTCTCCACTCCAATGGAAAGTAGCCTTCAAACCAAATACGAATTAAAAGGCATAAAACAATATCATGTGTAGAAGGATGGAGATGTTGAAGCATATAGTAATGAATACCATCTGGACCAGGAGCCGATGACTTAAAGTTTTGAAGCACTATGTTCAGTTCGTGTTAGGTAAAGGGGGCATTATAAGCTTCGCGTTCACCACCGGATGTTTTCAGTGCCACACCTTCAGCTTTCCTTTTATGTTGCAGGAATGCAGGCGGATAGTGCTGCGAGCTGGAAATAAATTCAAAATGCTCACCAAGGATGTTACCCTGCTCTTCAAAATTGCTTGGACATTTTCTATTTCTGGAAAGTAGTGGAATGGTGAAAGCATGATATGAGTCATTTACTTTATATATCCTGTCCCATACTTTCTTGGGAGAAGTACTACTGTTGATAGAGGATGCATAATTTTGCCAGCTCTCGCGTTTCGTTTTGCGACGAATGTACCTTGCACGAGCTTTCATCTTTCGGAAAGATATCAGGTTATCCCGAGTTGAATAACGTCTCAGAACACCCCAAGCTTTGTTTTGCTGTTTGCGACTCTCTTTGAAGTCTTCATTTCACCTCTGCTTCGGTCTTTTAGGAAGCTGTCCAGATAACCGAGGGATTGAAAGTGAGGCTGCAGTGAGAATATGGGATGTTAAAAGATGGTTGAGCTCATCAATCAAAAACTGATTGAGGCGAAAATAGGCCAAGAGTGACGACTGCTTAAAAGGCTCCTGTGTGCCTTTTCAAACTTCCAGCGTTGATGACGTGTAGGTGAAGACTGGGGAGTGTCTTTACATTTTAAAATACTGTGGAAGTGGTCACTCCCATTGGGTTTCTGATCAACAGTCAATGAAAATTCAGGTAGCAGATTTGCACTGCCAATAGAAAGACCGATGCATGTAGGTGACAAGGATGAAGGACTAAAATATGTAGGATGGCCAGTATTAAAAAATGCATAGTGGATGCGAAAATAATATGGATTCGATTATCTTTCCGAGTGTGCCCGTATGATCACTACCCCAAAGGGTACTATGTGCGTTAAAATCACCGAGTAAAAGAAAGGGCTCTGGAAGCTGGTTTAAAAGGGAGTCGATATCTTGTCGCTTTAGAGAAAGAGAAGGTGGAAAGTACACTGAACATAGAGTTACGGCTTTGTGCAACAAGAGACAAACAGCGATAGCTTTGAGTGGCGTCTGAAGCGGGACCTCTTTACACAATTAATGTTTTGGAAGCAAGACCGCAACACCGCCACAAGAAATGGACGTGCTAGGGTGGTTCTTACGAAACACATTGTAGCGTCTCAGAAAGTCAGTGTGAGATGCATTCAAGTGTGTTTCCTGCAAGCATAATGCAGATGCCTTATTCTCTTCTGAAAGAAACCGAATATCTGCAAGGTTAGAGAATAAGCCACGGCAGTTCCGCTGAAGAATTACAAAGGCCATTTTTAAGGATAAAATATTTCATAAGTGAAATAAAGCAATTCTAATGTGCTTCGCCCTAAGGAGGAACCACCGGCTTTTTCCCTTTCTGTTATGATTTAGAGGTTTGCCATTCCATGTCTTCCTGATCTGAGGAAAGACCTGGAGAGTCGGAAATGTCAACAGCTCCCACTGCATCCTGAACTTTAGTGGCAGGTTTGCCAGTTCCGACGAGGTCGGAGACCTGAGCCATGTGTTTCCAGCCACGGCCAGATCCCGCCGATGGAAAGCTTCGACGTACCAGGTCAGCGACCCACCCACATTCACGCTTTCAACGTCTTTCGACGTTGATGGTGCAGCAGGTGGGCTCTGCTGTTCCGTAACAAGGCGGGCCGCCTCCGAGGAAGTGGAAGGGCGGCCTCGCTGCTCATCTTGTGATGAAGAAGCACTGGCACGAGGCTGCCGGTCAGCCGGAGGTCGTGCCTGAATCGACGGGGGTGTCTCTGTGCTCGCAGCCTTGGGCACCCTGGTTCCCCGCAGGTTCTTTCGGGGCCTGAAAGGGCCTGACAAGCCCTCAAGAAAGAACTGAGCGGCCCTGGATTCCGTACGCGGTACAGGACCCCTGCGGACCGCGTCTGAGTAGGCACCTTTAGAAAAAAAAAGCCTTTTTTCGCTCCAGGATACTAGAAGTTATCTTTGGCTCGTAAGGTAAGTATTTCCTTTTCTTGTCACCACAGCGGGCAGGACCCAAAGTAAGCAGGGTGAGGAACCCTGCAGTTCTCGCAGGCAACTGAACCTTCACAGAGGTCGGCCCCATGATCGTGGCTCCCGCACTTTGCACATGTCTCCCTCCCCCGACAGCTCCGCGATCCGTGAGCAAAGCGCTGGCAACGGAAGCATCGCTGTGGGATTGGGACGTACGGTCTGACACGACAATTCAAGTAGCCACCTTTGACAAGTGCAGGAAGCATGTGAAGTTCAAAAGTCAAAACAAGGTGTTTAGTTTTCATCTCTGCACAGTCACCCCCGTCGTAATACATTTCACCGCCACTACTCTAGATGCCCGCAGATCTTCCAAGATTTTGTCGTCACTGTAAGGAATATCATATTCTAAAATCACCCCTCGAATAGTGTTGAGGTTTCTGTGTGTGCTCATTGTTACCTTCACATCACCTAGGGTTGTCAATTTTAGAAAGGTAGTGCCCTGGGACGTTTTTGCAACTTCCACAAGCAAATCACCAGAATGCTGTTTCTTTGCTTTGTATTAACCACCTATCTGACTGTTGGGAACCTTTGCTACAAGAAACGGTGACATCTTTGATAGAGGTTTGTCAGAGACCTCGGCGTGGATCACCATAAATCTTGAAAAGTTTCATCTTCCTTATCTTTCACTATGACTGTTCGTTCGAGACGATGCCTCTTTGCGGCACGTCCAGAACTGGGGGTTTTGGTTTGGGGGTTTGCCACGAGAGGCCAAGTTTGTTCAGAACTTGTGGTGTTCCGCCCACGACAGTTCCCATCAAGGGAATGAATAACGCACCATAACAAAAATGCTTTGCTGGAGACGTTATGCTATTAGAACTGCCCTGGAACTATAACCAAGTGTTGTTCTGGACAAGAGGTCTGTCGCCACCCAATGTTAGCCCTTGCTGCCAAAGAAGTTCAAAAAGAAAAGAAGAGAAATGAGAAGAATGAAAAGAAAGAGAAGAAAAGGGTGAAATTAGGGAGGGGATAGTAGGAGTGGCGACTAGACTGAATCATGCCGGCCGGGCCTTAGCAGGACTCTCGTCTATGAGAAGCGGGGCCCAAAGTGATGTATTGCCACACTCGGGGGCCCCGGAAGGTTCCAAACCTACCCCGGGTTCGGCTCAACCACTAGGATGTCCTTTTCCCCAGAAACGGGAAGGCCACGCGCAGCAGGACCTGGGCGGGCAAACCCGCATGGCTCGGGGTCCGTGGAGACGCCACTCTCCAAACATCCGCTTTCACAGGTGCCCCCTGCAGGGTAGGTGACCGTTGCCCAACAAGTTATGCGTTTCTTTCCTGGCGATACTTCCAACATAATTGATTCATTTTCCTGTAAAGGCCCTCCAGAGGACATTAGATCAGGGGGGGGTTTCTATGCTGTGACTCTATAGTCAATAAAGCAGAGCTAAGTTGAGTAAAAATGCATTGGCCTCAACTAAGATGCACAGACAAGAGGGTTATTCAAGTGCTTATTGTTGCAACCTATTTAATTTATTGACCTTGGGATTTTGGGTAACAACTGACTCGAAAGTCTCAACAGACATTTTGAAACATTTTTTACTAAAGACGTCGAAACCCACACCCTGAACGCCCTTTCAACTGAGGCACTGGATGAGAATGCCATATTGTGCCTCACGAATGCGTCATGCTCTGCATTGTGCTTCTTTAAGCGGAGCAAAGTAAGTTATATTTACGCCGAAGATAAAGCAAAGCTTCGTAGTTGCAGCCATTGCCTGATATTCAAGAGTTTTAATAGAGCTGTTTATTACGAGGTACGTAACTTTTTAGTATTCCTTCTAAAATATTTTAAAATATCTACATCACATGTGCGAAATTCATGAACGGTAGCTGCCTGACAAATGCGATGCCCCCTATTACGATTCCCGATAACGATACGGTGCATTCGCAAAGAAGGTGGCGGATCACCAGGTATCGTTATCGGAGTCAACAGAACGGTCTAATAAAATTTTCTATTGTCGGAATTACGAAGCGGTCGACGTCCCGTCGTACAGCTGGCCAAACAGGGACAAAGAGCTGATTTATGTACATCTAGCTATACCTGCAACTATTGTGTGACAGTAGCCAACAAAGTTGTAAAATCAAAGGTGATAAATATTATATAAGGTTTTGATCAATATTGTCAGGAATGAGCATGCGAGGAAATAAAGAATAACTTGGAAACTGAAACGTTTATTGGGCGAACTTGTGCCCAAATATAAAAGATAAACATAAGATAATAGCAAAGCGTCGCGGGCGTCGAAGTCGGCGTAACAGCAGAGTCGAACGCTGGGGCGAGACTGACTCCGGCTTGCCACGTGGAGCTCCTTTTGCACACGCGTGGGCTTCTGGAGCTTTCGGCGTAGAAGGTTCGGTGCGTAGAGCATTGTAACCTTGAATCAGCAAGACGGTTCTCGAATTTACCAGAACATCACATTACAGAGTCAACGAATATGTTCAGCCGTGGCCAGGAATCGAACCCAGGCCTTCTACGCGGAAGGCAAGCGCGATAACTGTTAGGCCACGGGCACGCTGCTTACTTTGTCAGCTGCGGGCGCGACAATATTCCACCCTCTAAACAAAACGCATCGTCCCGATGCAGCACCAAATGAAAACACATATTCACAACAAAAGCACAGCATAATCGCGAGCCACAGTTTACAGTTCACTCGTCGACGAGAGTGCAATGTTCTATCGTTCGTAATACGGCTTCAACCGGACGACGTGCACCACCTCGGGTCGCGGCTGACGTCTTGTCAATGGTCGTGGTCCGTCGGGAAGAACTTCGTAGTTCAGATCTCCGATCCGTCTGATGATCTTGGAAGGCCCAAAGTAGCGCTTCAGCAATTTTTCCCTGAGACCGCGCCAACGAATCAGCGTCCACACCCACACTCTGTCTCCGGGCTGGAAGTGGACGGCCCGGCGACGAAGATTGTGCCGGCGAGGGTCGACACTTTTTTGATCGTGGATTCGAAGGCGGGCTAGTTGGCGTGCCTCTTCAGCTCTCTGACTGACCACATGGTTTTCGCCGCATCCGTCATCAACTGGCTCATGGGGCAGCATTGCGTCAAGCATGGTCACCACTTTTCTGCCATGCGCCAGCTCGAATAGCGTAAACCCGGTCGTTTCTTGAACTGCGGTGTTGTAGGTGACCGTGACGTATGGTAATACCTCGTCCCACGTCCTGTGTTCTACGTTGACGTACATGGAGATCATGTCGGCGATCGTCTTGTTGAGCCGCTCCGTTAGCCCGTTGGTCTGCGGATGGTAGGCGGTGGTCCGACGATGGTTGGTGTGGCGGAGCTGAAGGATCTCTTGCGTGAGCTGAGCCAAGAACGATGACCCTCGGTCGGTTATCAAGACTTCACGGGAACCATGTTGCCGGAGGATAGATTCTACGAAACAATTGGCGACTTCCAACGCCGTTCCCAACGGAAGGGCTTTCATCTCCGCGTACCGGGTGAGGTGATCTGTGGCCACGATTATGCTGCAGCTCCCCGACGTCGACGGCGGGAAGGGCCCAAGCAAATCCATTCCAACCTGTTGGAACGGCGTTGTTGGGGTCGATATCGGTTGCAGGAATCCCGCAGGTATCGTTGGAGGCTTCTTACGCCGTTGGCACTCGAGACATGACCGCGTGAACAGATGAAGAGTCTTCGGAAATTTTGGCCAGTATTACTTGTCATGAATCCGGGCAAGGGTCCTGCTGTAGCCGAGATGTCTAGCCGTTGAGTCATCGTGGTACGCTTGAAATATTTCTTCTCGAAGGCTGATAGGGACAACCAATAGCCAGGGAGTTTTGCTGGTTCCAAAGTTTTTCTGAAGAGCACGCCTTGCCGCTTGAAAAAGCCCAAAATGTCCCGAGAAAAGACCCTCGGGACTGAGCCTCACCGACCCTCGACGAGGTCGATCACGAAGCGAAGTTCCGTGTCATCGCCTTGAAGTGCCCTCATGTCGGTAGTGGTAACTACGCAAAGAAAACGGACGTCGTCATCGTCGTCGGCGCCGGCGACGGGAGGTTCCACTGGAGCCCTAGAGAAACAGTCAGCGTCATTATGCTTGCGGCCGGACTTATGGTCATTGGTTACGTCGAATTCTTGCAGTCGAAGACTCCAGCGGGAGAGTCGTCCTAACGGATCCTTGAGGTTGGCGAGCCAGCACAGGGCGTGGTAACCTGTTACCACGCGGAACGGGATCTCGTGCAAGTACGGACGGAACTTGGTCATCGCCCAGACGAAAGCAAGACATTCTTTGTTCGTCGTTGAATAATTTTTTCTGCCTTAGACAGCGCCCGGCTTGCGTAAGTGATAACTCTCTCTGCCCTTTCATGTTGCTGAACAAGTATCGCACCGAGACCGGTATTGCAGGCGTCCGTGTGAATCTTTGTCTCCGCCGACCGATCAAAATGCCCGAGCATAGCGGGCGACTGGCGCCTACGCTTGAGCTTGTAGAACGCTTGTTCTTGATCCTGTCCCCAATGGAACTTCACGTCGTCCTTCCTTAGATGCGTCAGCGGTGCATAAATCAGTGTAAAGTACGCACGAAGTGTCTGTAGTATGCGCCAACCAAAGAAATTTTCGGACGGCCTTCTTGTCTGATGGCTTCGGAAATTCGGCGACAGCGAACGTCTTTTGAGGATCAGGGCTTACACCCTTAGCACTCACGACGTGGCCCAAGAATTACAGCTCACCAAAAACGAACCGACACATGGAGGGCTTGAGTGTCAGCCCAGCAAACTTGAAGGCCCGTAGCACGGCTCACAGTTGTCTGAGGTGCTTGTCGAATAGGCATGCGGAAACCACAAAGTCGTCGAGGTAGACGAGACAGCTCGGCCAGTCGGAAAGGACGGTGTGCGTAACGCGCTGGAAGGTTGCCGTCGCTGTGCACAGCGGAACGGCATTGCTTTAAAATCATACAGTTCGTCCGGCGTGACGAAGGCCGTCTTCTCAAGATCTCGTTCGTCGACATCAATCTGCCAGTACCCGCTCTTCAAGTTCATCGACGAAAAGTATCGGGCTTGGCCCAGCCGGTCCAGGGTGTCGTCGGTGCGGGGCAGCGGATAGACGTCCTTTTTTGTTCCTGCGTTCAGCCGGCGATAGTTTATGCAGAACCTCAATGTTCCGTCTTTCTTCTTCAACAGGACTACTGGGGAAGCCCAAGGACGTTTTGAGGGCTGGACGACGTCGCCGTCAAGCATTTCCTGAAATTGCTTCCGGATAACTTCCCTTTCTTTCACGAAGACTCGGTACGGTGGCCGATGCACAGGGAGTGCGTCGTCATCCGTAATTATTCGATGTATCGCAACCGTCGTTTGGGGCACCTTTGACGACGTGGAACAGCATTTACTGAACTCGGCAAGGAGGTCACTGAGTTGTCGCTGTGGGGCTGGGACGGACGGGTCGTTGTCGAGCTCTAATGGCGTGGTTCTCTTGTGCTGCGTCGGAGAGGCGTCTTCTGCGATCACGGCGATTGCGGCTGAGTCTTGAATTCTCTCGACGTAGCCCACAGCTGTACCCTTTGTAAGGTGCTGCGACTCTTGCCGGAAGTTGATGACAAGGGCTACGGTACGCCCGTCCTGGAGCTCGGTTGCGCCTCTTGCAATGCCATTCGCTCGTCCAAGGAGAAGTTGGAGGCTTCCTTCCAACAGTGCTACACCGCAGGTGGCTTCTTCGGTCTCGACGGTCACAAAGACACTCGACCGAGGCGGCGGGTTTACCTGGCTGGTAAGGACTCGCACTGCGGCAAGCGTCGCTTTGAGATTTTTAGCCGACGGGACAGGTTTCCGAAGCGTCAGCTTGTTCTCCGCAAGGTCGACGATGGCGCGGTATTCATACAACAAGTTCGTTCCGAGGATGACGTCCCTCGAACAGTCTTGTAGAACAACGAACTTCACAGGGAAGGTTTCACCGTGGATCTCAACGCGAGCAGTACACCTGCCGACAGGTGTGATGAGGTGTCCGCCGGCGGTTCGTATCTGCGGTCCGTCCCACGATGTAGAAACGTTCCGAAGGCGGCGAGAGAGTCTCCCACTTAAAACGGAGTAGTCTGCTCCGGTGTCGACGAGAGCCGTCGCGCCATGGCAGTACGTTGAGCTTATTCGACACTCATGCAGAAACGTCGTTTCGGGGCGTTTCGGCTTTAGAGTGGGAGTGCTCCGCCGATCTTGGAGGATCTTGGCATCGTTCGTCTTCGGCAACACCACCTCCCGGCATTGCCGCGCCTAGTTTTTCCGACGGGAAGCATTGGGTGACAGGCTGTCTCAGCGAGACTGGCGGAGGGGCGATGACGAGCGACGGTGAGACGGTGAACGAAATCCTCGGCAGGGAGTCAACTCAGGAGAGGAAGAACGGCGGAGGTAATCCTCGCTGTCCCGAAGTCGCTCTCCGAGACGTGGTCGAGTGTCGTTGTGCGCAAACCCTCGTAGGCCCAGCTGGCGGTAGGGGCTTCGTTGGCAGTTGTGGTCCGCTTCATTGCAGTGGTAGCAAATCCGGCGTCGATCGGCCGTTTTCCACACGTCGGTCTTCCTTGGCGCAACTTGTTCTGGACAAACGTGCGCCCGTTCTTCCTGGCATCGGGAATGCTGCGGCTCTGGAGGCACACGTCTGGAGGCGCCATGTACGGACGTGGGGCTGGTGGTGCTCGTCGGACCATTGAGGCGTAGGTTAACGTCGGTTCCTCCGGTGTCGCCTCGTTGGTGGGAACTTCAAGGTGTACCGCCCGTCGTACTTCCTCGCTCACAGTCTCGGCGATGGAGAGTGTCGCTGGACGACTGGCGGCTGGCAGCAACCGGCGGAGTTCCTCCCGGACGGCCTCCCGGATAATTTCGTGGATGTCCGTACCGGGAGCATTTTCGCCGTTAAGCAGCGAGGTTGGAGCGACGCTTGGATGTCGCTGGTAGTGGAAAGCGAGCGCTTGGAAGGCGCGCTCGATGTTCGTTGCCTCGGTGACGAAGGCTTCGACGGTACCCGGCGGGTTGCGCACGAGGCCTCCAAAGACGTCGTCTGTCACCCCGCGCATGAGAACCCGCAACTTCTTGTCGTCTGTGCCTTGTGGGTCGGCACGGGCGCTCAAGCTGAGGACATATTCTACGTAGCTTGTGACGCTTTTGTTGGGGCCCTGGGTTTGAATCCGGAGGAGATTTTCCGCCCTCTCTCGTCGGTTTAGTGTGGCAAACGTCAGCTGCAACTTGGCCACACAGATGTCCCACGACGTAAATGAAGCCTTGTGATTCTCTAATCAATGCCTCACAGTACCCTCCAGCGAAAGCAAGAGGTTCTGAGGCACTGCTCCGCAGTACATTCGTTGTGGCGAGCTACACGCTCGTAGTACTTGATCCAGTCTTCGACGTCGTCGTGAATCTCGCCGTGAAAGGGAGTCGGCGTACGAGGAACCACGGGAAGGTAGACGACGGCAGAAGCAGCAGGGGTATGCGACTAGTTGGCCATTGTCGTCTTCTTCGGCTTGGGCTTGTCAAGCAGCAAACCGTATTCAGGATCCTCTTCCTTGGTGTGGCGGCTGGTTCGCGTTTTTGTTTCCGCGTTGAGTGGTCTTCTCACCAGGCTTGGAATCGGACTTGCATTGCTGGCCCTTGGAGAGGAACTCTGCAAGGACATGTGGAACCGAGCGCCTCCACCAAGATGTCACAAATGAACCGGCGAGGAAATAAAGAAGAACTGTGGAAACTGAAACGTTCAATGGGGCGAACTGGTCCCCAAAAATGAAAACGAAAAAAACAAAAACAACAGAGCATCGTTGGCGTCTAAGTCGGCGTAACAGCAGAGTCGAACGCTGGGGCTAGACTGACTTCGGCTTCCCACGCGGAGCCCTTTTGTACACACGTGGACTTATGGAACATTCAGCGTAGAAGGTTCGGTGCGTAGAACATTCTAACCTCGAATCAGCAAGACGTTTTTCGAATTTACCAGAACATCACATTACAGAGTCAACAAAATTGTGTTGCCGCGGCTAGGAATAAAACCCTGGCCTTCTGCGCGGAAGGCACGCGCGATAACTGTCAAGCCACGGGCGCGCTGCTTACTTGGTCAGCTGCGCGCGCGGCAATATTGTTCTTCCTTTGGCTTTAAACAAGTCGAGCATTGGTTGAGATGTTGGTGAATAAGAAAACATTTTCAATATATAAATATAAGTAGTAATAAAAAAATGCTGGTCAGTTTCAACACTTTCAACGCACAGAACATACTAGTTTACGCCGGTGTCCTTCAGAGAAGTCAGCGAAGCCCCACAATGACCGCACTCACGAATTTCACTCTCTCCTTCAGCCCAGAATCTCAAGTTTACATCAGCTACCATTTTTTTTATTCGTAAAAGTTTCTGTTAGATATTCGATGTGTCCTGCTGAGGTAAAAGCAGAGAAAGAAAGAAAAAATATAAGAAAGATAATTACAATTTATGTAGTGCTCGCAAAAAGCGGAGGCACAAAAAAGGTGACTGAGATGCATATAACATGGCTGGAATTCACAATTGATCTGGGCCAACCCTAGAAATATTATTCCGGAAAAGTAGGAGATGCAGCATTTAAAACACAATAAAACAAGGTAAAAAAGCTAAACAAATACGGCATATTTTATAAGAAAAGATGAGAAGACTAGAAGTGTCTAATACCTTTCGTGCTTCAACTAACGAGGATGCTTATGACAA
The DNA here is from genome assembly GCA_037355805.1 of Ixodes ricinus. Classification (NCBI taxonomy): domain Eukaryota; kingdom Metazoa; phylum Arthropoda; class Arachnida; order Ixodida; family Ixodidae; genus Ixodes; species Ixodes ricinus. The sequence goes on along the minus strand of JAZHYW010055579.1, from coordinate 174,788 downwards.
TATCACCTTCACTTAAAATCACATAGCCTTTAGTAAATTTTAGGGTAGACAGAGCGTTTACTCCTGTTGTGACAGGAAGTGGTCGTTGTCACTATAACCGAGAGTACCATCCTTACTTCTTGTCTGTGCTGTAAGAGGCACGCCATCTCTTGGTGTCCTCCTCTCTAGTCTTCGATCGCAAAGAAAAACAAAGAAACCAAAAAAGCAGTTGTAGTTTACACCCTCCCCCTTTTATCAAGGCGTATACCTATTTAAATTTCCTGACTTTGTTGTTTGCGTCTAAAAAAATAAAATAGATTGAGGGGCATGGTGTTGTAAATAAAGACTTTGTGGAAATGAAGAGTGCTAAGCCTCCTGTTGCACTGGTCAATGGTCGTGACAGTGCGACTGCGCTCGACTTGACCACAATAAAAGAAGATAATATTTTTGAGGGGGTTGGGGGGGGGGGGTCCCTATTCAAAATAAAATATTATCTCGTCATGAATAAAATTGTAATGGTTTACAAAGCATTCGTTACCTAAATAGTGAGGGAATTACATGAGAATTACCCTAGCAAATTTATAATTATTCCGTTACAAAATTACTGAAAAATGTAATGTATCACAAGTGATTTCGTTATTTGTAACAAATTGCGTACAAGCTTGTGTCGCTGACCGTAGGAGGACCAGGGCAGGCTTCTACGCCAGCCGAACGCATCAGTATCTGGGCCATGCAGAGCGTTATCAGCAAAATGTAAGACATTGGAAAGCCCTACGCAACCACAGGGAGGAAGACAGGAACGTGGATGGAACTTCCCTCTTCTTTCTTGACATCAGGACGAAAACAACCAACACGAGCCGTATAGGTGCAGATGCAAACGCCCACTGTACACAGGATGCAGTCGCGAAATACTGAAGTACAGTTGGGATTGCGGGTCATTCACGATCAAGAAACAACGATGTATGTTTATAGAGAACGCAACTCAACTACGGTACAAACTTTACATGACACTTAAGACTGCTTAAGTGTAGGAATGTAAAGGCCTTATATTCCCGCGTTTCAAATGTTTTCTTTTAATGTTTCTGCATGTATTAAAGTTTAAAACAACGTCGAGGACAACACCGAGGACAACCTTTCGGACGACCTCAATGACAACGTCAAGGGTGACGTCAAGGACGACGTCTAGGACGACTTCTAGGACGACGTCAAAAGCGACGTCCAGGACGACTTCGAGAACGACCTCTAGGACAACCTGAAAGACGATGTCGAAAACGACGCCTAGTGGACGACCTCCAGGATGACGTTGAGAACGCCGCCTTAAAGACGACGTCTAGGACGACCTCTAGGACGACCTCGAGGACGACGCCTGGAGGAGGAAGTCTAGAACGAACGTAAAGTACCGGTTGACGACGTATACATGCGTCTACCCTTCCCTTTGTGCCGCCAACAGATCAGTTGACGTTGGCTGTGACGCGTCACATGACGCGTCACAGCCAATGGGAATTTGGCTGACGTTTCGCTGCTACAGACTGTTACAGACAACGCCGACTTCACTCCATGGGACAGTGTAAGATTTCGCAAAAAAAGGTTCAGAGTTAGCGCGTGAAACGCTCCAACGAAGATCCCGCTTCAGACGATGTAGCCAGGCCTTTTGAAGAGTAAATGATGTGGTAGTGGCTAGTTCTCGCGAAGGTTCCGATAGCCAATGCACGAGCTGATTTGCATGGATAACGGTGATTCGGAATGGCAATGATGTGGGACAGTACTGCAGGTGAGTTCGATTAAAAAGATTCAAAATTACCGCAAATCCTACTTTTACCGCAAATCCTACTTGAGACGACGTAGCAAAGCCTTTATGTAGAGTGGATGATGCGGTGGCCCTATCTTAGCGAGGGCGCCGATAGCCAATTCGCGTGTTGGTTTGCCTGGGAGATGATGCTTTGGAATGACGATGACGCGGATTCGTACTGCGGCTGACAATAATGGAAAAAGGTTCAGAATTAGCGCATGAAACGCTTGGCCGCAAAGAGATTCCTAGAAGTAGCGACGTTCCTTGAACCACCGACTGCGTGATGGTGCAGGTTTCAATGAGTAAATGGCGACGCATAGTATAAGAATAAACTGAAGGATGCCATTTCGTTTTAGCGGAATGTGCTTTGTCATTTGTACTGGTTATCGTTGCATGTAAAAAGAGTATCAGGTGACTTTACAGTGACCGAATGGAGCAGCGCAAACGAGCTCGAAGCACGTGCACGGAGCGAAAGCTCGCGCTGCAGAACTTTGGGGTCCTGGCTTAAAACCCCACCCCTTCCCGTTTCGAGCTGAACGAGCATCATACCGGCGTGCGGTCATGTATCAATACTACGTGATGCAAGTTTAACACCCGAGGTTAGCAGTTGTACTGCACTAACTGAATATCTCACCTACAGCTGAGACACCAGACGCCCACTGAAGCTGACTAATTTCAGGATGTATAAGCATACATATGCGATTATTGCTAGAATTATAAAACAAACAGATGTCTCCATTCACCATATATTTATAACCTTTAGTTTTGTATTTATATGCTTCTCTTGCGCAATTAATTTCATTTTTTCATAATTTATGAATAATTATTAATTTCCGGCCCTAAAAACAGCGGCATATCCCGGATCCGGCCCATTAGACAAAAGGTTAGAAAACTCCTGACCTACACCCTATTACCTTCTGTCGACGCCCAATCGGCACGAAGAGTCGCATCATTGTTTAGTATGATTTTAAGCCTACGGGAGGATCATAAACGAGGAAAATTTTCCGCAATGTGAAATATCCATCAGTTCTCCAGTGGGACGTGAACTGCCCACACGCTTGGATCACTGAATTTTGGACAAATATAGAGAACAAAACAACAACAATAGACCTGTTTGCTCCGCAAGAAACCAGTGTCCTGGCTGGAGAAGTGCGACTGTACCAGAAGACTTTGCGGAAGTCAAGCCTGCCGCAAAGTGTTCTGGACCTTTCCAACCTCTCGTCGGTAGAGGAGTCACACATAGCGTTATGTATCTTACAGTTGAAACGGCTAAGGTAAAAACGGCCTGGACGACGCAACAGGAGACACGGGGTAGTAATACCTCTGCCCATCAATATAAAATCACCTGAAACTATCTGGTGCTGGTACGAGAACGTGCACAGTCGTCAAAAGAGACCTTGATAGCGAATGCATGGCAACATCATTTAATAAAATCAATGCAGCCGACATAAGAGCCACTATTCCAGACGTTCTCGAACGAGCAACTAGGCAAGATAAGATTCCATTCTCGCGGAAGTTCCCCGACATTGAATTTCTCATGTTCCCTGCAGCACGACGTCAAGCCCAACGACGAGCCGTCCACACAGATTGAGATTGTGACTGGGCGCGTTACCAAAAAATACATGCCGCGTTTAGGATATATGTGAAAATATTGCGACAACACATTTGGGATCCTAATTCGCCGTCTTCGTGGACCCCAAAAGAGGAGCTCGTGAGTGGAAGTTGTTTGACGCTCTGGCCAGTGCTAAGGTGCCAAGCCATCAATTTGCAGCCCGTGCTATAAAGACTGGCAAGACCATGACCGAGGCGGTGAAGACGCTTTAACAGTTATTTGTGCGCTCCATCCCTGAAAATCCTAGACTCTTACCTTGGGAACCCTAAAAAAACTGAACTTTCCTATTTAAAATTTTAATTTGTATGAGAAATGTTTCTGTCCACAATCAACACGTATCAATCAAACGAGATATTGTCACGAATGACAAGGGATGAGGCGGCGAATCACTGAGTAAACTGAACGTTTAATAGGGCGAACTTGTGCCCAAAAATAAAAGGGAAAAAAAAGATAACAACAGAGCGTCGCGGGCGTCGAAGGCGGCGAAGCAGCAGGATAGAACGCTGAGTCGAAACTGAGCCCGGCTGGCCACGCGGAGCCCCTTTTGTACACGCGTGGGCTTCTGGAACAATCCGCGTGGAAGGTTCGGTGTGTGGAACACTCTAACCTCGAGTCAGAAACATGGTTCTCGAATTTACCAGAACATCACATTACAGCCTAAACGAAAAATGTGTAGCCGCGGCCAGGAATCGAATGCTGGCCTTCTGCGTAGAAGGCAAGCGCGATAACCTTTAGGCCACGGGCGCGCTGTCTACTTGCTCAGCTGCGCTCGCGGCGTTGTTCACTCCTTTAAGGAGGGAATAGTGCCGTCGCGTGATGGCCGTCGATGGTAACATTGAAGTTATTCGACACTGTCACTGAAACGTCGTTTCGCGGCGTTCCGGCGTTAGAGTTGAGAGCTCCGCCGATCTTGGTGGATCTTGGCATCGTTCGTCTTTGGAAACATCACCTCCCGGCATTGCCGCGCCTAGTTTTCTCGACGGGGCACGATGGGTGACAGGCTGTCTCGGCGAGACCAGCGGAAGGGCGAGGGCGAGCGTCGGGGAGATAGTGAACAGAATACTCGGTGGGGAGACGACTCCGGAGATGAAGAGCGGCGGAAGTAGTCCTCGATGTCCCGAGGTCGCTCTCCAAGACGTGATCGAGGATCGTTGTGCGCAAACCCTCGAAGGCCCAGCTGGTGGTAGGGGCATCGTTGATAGATGTGGTCCACTTCAACATAGTGGTAGCACAGGGGGCGTCGATCAACCGTCCACCACATCTCGGTCTTCCTGGGCGCCCGTTTTTCTCGCCGGACGTGCTGAGGTCGATCGTCAAGACGTGGGGGTACGGCTGCGCTGGTGCGTCTTGTCGGTGCGGCGCAGGAGGTTGACGGGCAGCCGGTGGCGGTCGTCGGGCCATGGCGGCGTAGCTCACTGTTGGTTGTTCCGGTGGTGGCAGGTCGACGGCGCCTCCTGCTTGAAGACTCGCTCCACCTCCTCTCGCACTACTTCCGTCATAGAAAACGAGGCATGACGATCAGCACTGGACAGAAACTTCCTAATTTCTTCCCGAACGACGTCGCGAATTATCTGGCGAAGGTTGTCCACACCAAGGCTGCCCAGGTCAAGGGGCGACGATACAATCGCCGAAGCAGCATGGGAGCCGGCGAGTCAATTGTAGTGGCTCGATCGTGCTTGCAAAGCTCGCTCCATGTTTGTGGCTTCAGCGACGAATTCAGCTACTGTCTTCGGGGGATGACGAACAAGGCCGCCGAAGATTTCACTCTTCACGCCCCTCATCTGTAAGCGCAGCTTCTTTTCCTAGCTGGCCTCAGGGTCAGCGCAGGCAATGAGGTGTAGCACATCCTCAACGAAGCTGGTAACGCTTTCGTTGTGGCCTTGCGTCCTTGTGTGCAGAAGGTCCTCAGCCCGCTGCCGTCGATGCTGGCTTGCGAATGTTCGCTTAAGCTCAGCCATGCAGGTATTCCACGATGTAAGGGAAGCCTCGTGGTTCTCATACCAGTCCCTCGCTGTGCCCTCCTGCGAAAAGTACAGGTTCTGGAGGCACTGTTTCACAGTCCATCCGTTATGTCGGGTGACACGCTGGCAGTCCTGGATCCAGTGTTTCCCGTCCTCGGAGACCTCGACGTGGAAGAAATTCGGGCTTTGTGGAATGACGGGCAGGTAAATAACGGTTGGTGCTGCTGTCGTCGATGAAGACATCGTCGTTATTGTTTGCCTTGTTCTCGCCGGGAGTGGTCCGAGTTCAGGAGCTTGCCCCTGAGGTCGGCGGCTGGCACGATGCTCCGAGCCTTCAACGGAAAGTCGTCGCGGAATGGAGCTTGTAGAATGAGTTCTTGCATGGATACGCTGCACGGGTTTCATACCCCGCACCTCTACCAAAATGTCACGAATGACAAGTGCTGACGCGGCGAATGACTGAGTAAACTAAACGTTTAGTGGGGCGAACTTGTGCCCAAAAATGAGAGGAAAAAGAGAGATAACAACAGAGCGTCGCGGGCGTCAAAGGCGGCAAAGCAGCAGGATCGAACGCTAAGGCGAAACTGAGCCCGGCTGGCCACGCGGAGCCCCTTTTGTACACGCGTGGGCTTCTGGAACAATCGGCGTAGAAGGTTCGGCGTGTAGAACACTCTAACCTTGAATCAGCAACACGGTGCTCGAATTTACCAGAACATCACATTACAGCCTCAACAAAAATGTGTAGCCGCGGTCAGGAATCGGACCCTGTCCTTCTGCGTACAAGGCAAGCGCGATAACCGTTAGGTGACGGGCGCGCTGTCTACTCGCTCAGCTGCGCTCGCGGCATTATATATAAGAACCATATAAGAACTATATAAGAACTACATAAGATATACGAACATATAAAAGCCATATAGGAAACTTGGGAGAAGTTTCTTATATGGTTGTTATATGTACTTATATTTTATATAGATCTTATATAATTCTGGTATGCTCTTATGTATATTGTGTGATTTATATATGTTTTTGGACAAAAGACATTTCTCATACAAGTGGCTTTTTCACTAGGGTTGCTCATTACCTACAGCGGATAACGAGTTGACCTCTTCTTTTTTTGGCTAATATATGCCTTCCGATACTGTGAACGCCGCAGGGCCCCCTGCTCCGGTGGAATAACTTATCAAACTGTACGAAACACCGATCAAGTGTACACCCAACTTTTTAGACATACTGAGCGAAATATGAAAAACGGCTATTCTGTTAATGCAAGGATATAGGCGAGCTGGTTCAGAACTGACATTTTTTACACTGGAGAGTAGGGAAAGAGAAGGACCGGACAACACGAATCACCAATGAAAGTTAAGATTTATTTTACGAAACGCAACCTTTTATCTAACACGAACAACCGAAACAGACAAAGCAAAGACACAGCTGACAATGTTGACGTCACGCGTACCCAAACCACGATACCTACATGTAAGTAGGCTGCATATCAACCTTCAAACCAAGACTCCGCAACTAGGAGAGGTAGAGTTCACCCTGATACGTATAAGACAAACTCAGAACATAGGGAGAACAACCGAATGACTGCTGATCAACAAAAGTAAAGAGTTCAACCAACTACTAACAGAACCACCAATAGAAAACCAAGACAATAATTCTGCCTGTCACCTGGCATGAATCAGTCATTTATGTCCTGAAAAGCGGTAAGGCGAAAAACTCCGGCTCATCCTACAGACCCGTGTCCCTCACAAGTCGCCAGTGCAAGCTACTGGAGCGCTTAATCTTGAGACGAGTCACCTGGCACCTCAAAAAATCGCAGGAATGCCAAACCAACTGTCAGGATTTAGACCACTAAGATTCACGGTAGAAGGAAAGAGAGACAAGCGGGCAAACATAAGCTTGGTTTTGTCTTTCTAGAAATTAAACGAGCATTCGCCACTCTACCACGTGAAGTAATTGTACGACGTCTTAAACATTTCAACGTAAATGGAAAAATGCTCGCTTCTGTAAAGACATACCCAACCTTTAAAGCCTTTCGGTCAGAATCCCGCGAGCGACTAGCAGTCCACGCACTGTGACTCAGGGTGATCCTCAAGGAAGCATCCTTAGCTCTCTACTTTTAAACGTTGCGATGACACCTCTTCCGAATTTGCTGCAACAACAGGGACCATTTCCAGTGCAGATTTTCATCGCAGATGACTTGGCCCTGTAGCATGTTGGACCTGCTCAACGAACAAGAAAATAATGACGACCGCTCCAAGAATTGTTTCATAGCATATGCCACGTTATGGAAGGACTCGACCTGACACTTTCTCTGGTGAAAAGAGCAGCACTGCTCCACCACCCCTGCGAGCGTGCAGCTCAACGATCGCTGCAGCTCGAACTGTATGACTTGCCGATTGAAAATGTCAAAACACACAAATATCTCGTTCTCTTGGAAGATGATTGGGTGACCCGGAGACTGAAAGTTTATAAAGTGATCTCCAAGCGCAGCAGCCTGCTCTAAGTTATCCGTTGCCTTCAACGCCATTCGCAGAGAACACCGCAACGAGCACTGCTACAGTTATATTTAGGTATCATCCTTTGCCGACTTCACTACTGTCTTCTATTGGTCAGCATCGGCAGAGGACAAAAACGAGGAATTTGTACAATCCACAGGGTGGCTCTAAGAATGTCTCTCGGTCTGCCCCCATAAAGTGGAAACGTTGCCACACAAGTTGCCGCCGTGGGATGGCCCGTATTACTCCAGGATGATAAAAGAGGCAAACGTCACCTCGTACGAATTCATGGTGTTTCATTTGAAACCTACTTTGCTTTCACGTCTTATTGACCACCCGAGTTCCCACTCTGGTTATTTAGCACAAACAATTTACTTATTAATTCAACCACCGGAATACACCCCTAATTTTGAGAGAGCCATAAATAGATGTACCACTATACATACATCTTAGACACTCCATCTCGCATGCCTAAGGCCGCAGTTTCTGGGCTGGTTGAACACCTGCTAGACCAAGAAGTTATCGTCACGGAGCGTGCAAGTTGCATTAAATCATACACCGACGGATCTACTAGCAGAGCGACTGGGACTGCTAACACAGCAGTATACAGCCCTCCTCCAAATCTTTGCCTTGTACATGGATGAAACTTCGCCACACGTTCGACTATACCGGAGCTGCTTGCCATCTGGGGGCCCTTATATTTACTCGTGAGAACAGCGGCAGCGCGCGGATTTCAGATCAGCCCTTTGCCTTCTGCAAGATATAAAATTCGGCATCTCCTTAATTCCAACAGCTGTAGCAGCTGCCAGATTGGCTGAGACAATGGGCTGGCAGCTTGTTTTCAGTGGCTGCCTGCTCACACTGGAATTACTGGGAACAAAAAGGCTTATGTCCTAGCATTCAAGGCCCATCAGCTTGATACACCCACTATCTGTCTTCGTCGATACAACGAGGCAAGATGGCTCAATGGCGACTTCTAACCTTAAGCGCCACCTGCACCAGGAGATAACTTACAGACGACCGCCTCTTGCGATTCCCCGCAAGGTGCCAGGAGTGCAAGCGTCGTTTCAAGATCAACATTGCACAAGCTTGAAACACAGCGAGAATATCTAACACGTCATTTTTGACTGCGAGGAGCACGAAGAAGAGCGCAAGCCTTTGTTCAAGTGCTGCGCCTCAAGTGGTCTAGCCTGCTCGTTAACTCAAGAATTATTCATTTCAGTAGCAACAATTCGAGTCATCCACAAAGTTTACAAATACCTTCTGTACTATTTACGAGAGTCTGGTTTGACCGATCGTTTCTAAATGTTTATCCCAAAAACTCGACTGTCCCTTGAAAATTGTTCAACCTGCGACAGTCCTCGCAAGTTTCACCTAGATGTTTTCTAGATTTCCCCCTATACATATAAGCCACCTGTCGGCTTTCCCCATTCCCATGTCCGGTAGTGACTCACACCGTAAAGGAGGTCATCATCTCTCCCGGCTGTCCCCCTTTTCTTTGTACCTCAAAACACCATACCAAAGAAAACTTGATGAAATTAGAAGGGCGCTAAACTACTTTCTGCAGTAGTTTATTTACGGTCGCAACTGAAGCTAAAATCGCCCATCCTAAAAAAAAAAGAATATTACTTCCACGCGCGGCCGATTTCTTTATTAAAATCTGTATGAAATTTGATTACATCGGAACTATCCCAGACACAAGAGGGCGCCGTCGGACTTCGAGAAGGGTTCCTTTGGCTTCTAAGAGAGCCTCGATTTTAGAGAGGGCTCACCTCAAGGCCTGGGGAGCATCTGCAACCTTTTGGCGGACGCCTCCTGTGGAGCTTCGTCGCAATTGCGCATGCGCTGCCCAGTCGCGTGGCGAGAAGGAAACAAGGCGGAACGGCAGACACGCTTGTAGACGACCAACGCGTTTTCCACATCCTGGCTGTTCGTATTGCAAATGCGGCCCATGAACCACTGTGACCCTGATCGATCAGTTGCCAACTCTCTGTAATATCGGCTCTCGATACTCCAGGTTTGACGGCGCCCTTTCGTGTGTGCCACAATTCCGAGTTAGTTGATTTTTGATACCGATTTTATAAAAAAACTTTGGTCGTGCATGAATGTAATGTTTGGTTTTATTGGGACGCTTCGAGCCCATATATTAAGGTATGACATTAAATAGGTTATTGCAGAACCTGGTTTAGTGAAAATTTTCTGGACGTCGAAATTTTAGTTTAAGCTTTAAACACGGATTTCGCAAACTAGAGGCAATTAATACTTGAAGCAAGGCTTAGTTTGACGAAGACATGAGCGGCAAATATCTCACACTATTTAATACGTTTTTGTAAGAGCACATCAAGAAACGTCACGCTTCAACTATTGGTTGGTTCTAAAGTATGATACATTTGGTTGGTTCGCGTAAACAGCCTAATTCCACATTATTTAATAACAGTGACCTGCATACAAAATAAATACTCATGAACTCTGATTTTGCCGGGATCCAATTAACGTCAAAATAATGCGACATTTCTAACATTGTCTAATCTCTCCTTTGTAGAAAGAAATATATAACCTATTGTTTACAGCTCGTTCTTTTCAGAACCATTACGCCCCAAAAAACGAAATGCTAGTATTCCCTGTTGCGGCACACCTGTAATTAATGCCGCTTAGCCCGAACCTCCGTTAAGTGGAATTGCCTTCCAACAGTCATATTAAAAATTGGTAACACCGCTGAGTTTGCATATTTAAATACTAATTTGTTAAATGATGTTTTCTACTATATTGTATGTTTCTCTTCTTATTGTATTCTCTTTTTATTCTGAGGTTACAGTGCCCATTTCGCTTTGTAATACCTCCGGGTTCCTAGAGAAAATAAATTATTTTAGATACTCTATGCGTACAATATGGTAATTACTAATAAAGAGTTCGCCCTTACCTTAATTTGTACATTCGCAGATGGGAATCCAATGCTATACCAGTTTGATGCACCCATGGGGGTGCACAAATTTCGCCAGTTTCTGTAGTTCCATAAACGCTCCTGATTATAGCCAGGTCAAACGACTGTTCAATTTGTATCATAGTCTCATATGTGGCACTTGTACCACCCAAAAAACCTTCTTGACAGAATCCAATCGGATACATTTTTCCTGAATCTTCTTGGCGAGCTCCAACATAATGGTCGAATTCCCCAACACCGCTGTTGCCTGCGCAAACATCAAAGGTAAGGCGGTAAATATGAAGCTCATAACTTCAAGATAGTTTTCTTTTATACCAGCTGAAGCCGTATTGGCTGAAGTTAATGTATGTAAGGTGTTTTACAATGTAACACTAAACAAAAATTAAAGTAAAAGCAAGTAAGGTCTTTGTATTTCATCGATGGTTCTGAGGTTGAGTGTATCACAATTATATCAAATGAGACATTCTCTGAGCCGCACATATCAAACCTAAAGTCATCCCTACGAACCTACATTAAACATTTACGAATTGTGATGGCACGAGAGCACCTTATATAAAGCTTATTAGCGCCGTACTTCTGCAGCCTTCTTTGTGGTATTTCGCGTAAACTAAGCGGAGCGCAAGTTCGTCCGCTTCTTGCTCAGGGGTTGCGATGACGTCCGAACGCCAAGCTCTTATTTGCTGATTGATGATAAAAAATAGTGAGTAGACCTCAATGCACCTAGCATTGATGTGTGCCCGCTATCTTTTAAATAAAAGCAACTCAAAGCTCGGCGTTGTTCTGACGAGACCGCAACTCCTGCACAAGAAGATGACAACTAGCTCTCCGCAAACCGAGAAAGGCTGAGGGAAAGGAGGAGATGACATCCCGCGGAAACGTCAAAGCGTCAACCTCCGATTGGAAGGGTTAGTGAGTAGACGCCAAGGCTGGCGGCCTTCTTCTCTGCCCACCCTGTCTATCCAATTAGAGGTAACAAGAACGACCGTCTGTTCCTCGCTCAGTGTCTTATATTCGAACGCCGGTCGCTGGTTTTTGAACGTGTCAGGACCAGGAGCAGTGAAAAAGGTAGCTAGCCTTGGCGTCTACCCACTAATCCGTCCAATCAGAGCTCGGCGCTTCGACGTCCCCACGCGATCTTATCTCCTCCTCACCCTCAGTCTTTTACGTATAAGAGCTTGTGTCGTCGCTTCTCAGGATGTTCCTGATAGGCACGCCCTTATGAATCCAGAATTATGAGTTGTCATAACTCATTAACGTATTTATCGAAAGCTCGCAGGACCAGATTCTTCTGATTTGAGTGTTCTGTTCAGCAGACTTTTATTTTAGATGATAACGCTCTATAAACTGCTCTTGCTTGTTTTCTTTTAAGTGTAAATATCTATATTCAAACAGCAAACAAACGGTCAGACAATTCAGCACTGAAATATTGTGTTCATCTATTTTTACCGTTGCTCCATTGCAGACCTAAACAGGTCTGGGACAATAAAATATAACATATACAAAATCATTTACAGGCGGTTTGCACAACATATGATTTGTGCTTAACATAAAAAACTACATGACTTCATTCTATAATTGTAATACATTCATTAACTCTGCTTGCAAACATAAACAAATGGGCTATGTCGGACAATATCATACATGTTTGAAAACGGTCCATACCAACATTTCTGCATTACAAAACCCCTTAACGATATGAAAGAGAAATCGAGAGGCCTGCAGAGTCGGTATGTGTTCATATAACAATGTTGAACGAACATAATAAATTTGGGGATGATGAGCATGACACACATTGTACTTCGTGATGGCGTCTATGATTTCTGTTGTGCTAGCTGCTCTCGGTAACAGAACAATCGTCGTTCCATATATCCATGTTCGCAGAAAAGACCGATACCCAGCAGATGACGTAATAGGCACCCGGAAAACAGCAATATCATGATCATCGTAGAGGTTATGAAGCCTTAAATTGCAAAAAAATATCATCAATTGCTTGTGCCAGATGATACTATTACTGTAATTTTTTCAATGTACTCCAAACGTACATTTTAAACGCGATATAACATACTCCTTTCAAAAGTTAATCAAGAAACATTGGTGGTCGACATGTCTTTGGCGCATAATGCGTGGTATTTGATCTAAGTCTTCGCCAAGAGCTTACACAACCCTCGTGCCCGATAGAAGCTCAGATTACATGCGCTAAAAGTGGCAGACGGGCGGTGGCGCGGACTCTTGAAAAGGGTCTACTACTATGCATTTATGATCGCGAAGAGAATTGGCGCTATAGTAAAAAACAGAAGTTTGCACATCCTGGAGACAAAAAATCCGTCTAAAAAGAGTTAGTAAAAAAACTGTCACGAAGTAGAAGGTACGTTACAACATTTGTCTGCTCGATCACGTTGAGGAACACGAAAACAATAAAGCACACAAATAGTAGTAGGTTTGGGGCGCATCTTGTGATGTACTAGAGTCTGGATTGGGCAGCTTGTGTGCTTGTCGGTATATACACTGGCTTTTGTAATGGAGGCCATGTCGATTATTCCGTTATTTTATTGTTTAGAAAGAAACCTGCCTCGCTCTGAGGCTCTAGAACTCTGTTGATGGTTAGGAAAAGAAGGACAAGCCCCTCCCGCAAAACCCATCTCTTTCCTCTTGAGCAGAGCGTCCGTAGGAGAGGAGGCGAGTGGACTAGCCTTCTTCCTCACCTCGTCTACAGCGTGCGCTCGCAATAGTGGAAAGAGTGAAGGATTTTCCGGGAGAAGCTTGTCCTCTTAACCTGCAACAGAATACACCATGGGTGTGGTATTACAAAGAAGCATTCATCAAACCTCACTGCAATATAACACAAATACATAAAAATAGAACTAGTCTAGAAATATGTATACATGGCTGTCACCTGACGTCACTGAAAGAGCGCTTCAAATTCAAAAGAGAAGAGCGGAAGAAAGAGTTCCCTTTTTCAGGATCGTCTTCGGTGCCTCCCGGATTTGCACAGACGTCGCTTTTCTGATCGCAGAAGAATATGGAAGATTAACCCTTCACTAAAAACTCTGACAGAAGCAGCTTCCCTTTCCTCCTCTTACATGGTGGTCAAAAGTATGCTATCTGACGTCAGTGCAAGCCATGTATTCGTAAAAGCATCACTGTAATAAATAAATATATTGCGTATTAAGTCATCTTATAGAAGAAGGTAAATATCTGTCAAATCTGTGAAATATAAAAAGCACAATCGAAAACAACTGGAATATAAAAAACACCATTCATCAAACAACCAAAAAACTTTATGCAAGTCACTGCTTTAAAAAAATTGTCAAAATGAATCGTTAGGCAGTCTGTTCCATTTTTCGATAATTTTCGAGAAAAAAAAATGAGATCAGTGCGACATGAGGTGGGAATTTAGCTGGGGCGGTGTGTTTTTCCTGTCACAGTAAATGGTTTCTGTAAAAACACACTCATATATAATAATAGTTTATGGTTGCAAATATTATCAAGAAATTCTAACAAAAAAAAAACTCTGCCTTCAGCGAACGATTCCAATGCTGATGACACTTTCTGACATGTTGTGTTAGCATTCTACGATTCTCCGATTTGCAAGCAATTTCAGCAACGACATCGGCTTTAGAAATTTCAAGAATGCGTGGATGACTTATGAACCTATTCCAACATGTAAACACTGCCAAGAACGCATTGGCGAACGTTCTAACCTGGGTTTTAGAGTGAGTCCAGACGCAACATATGCTACGAGGTCATCGGGCCAATGAAATATTGCAGAATCGCGGCACTGGGCCTTTTTTGTTTATGATTGATTCAGTGATAATACCAGGTACATAAACATGGCGAACAGTATGATGGTGCACTTTTGACGATGTCCGATTGGTCCCCTCAGCTCGTAGCCTGGGCTGCGTCTAGACTTCAGGCGAAAGAAAGTACAGAACCAACCCGGGACGAGGTAAACTGGGCATCAGGCTCATATGCGTTAGTTCAATGGCCTTCGGGATACCGGTTGTTCCGGATGAGTAACCCAACACAGCCACTTCGTCTTTCACGTTCTCCACCGGAAACTCCACGTAGCTGTTTTCATCCAACTTCTTAAATTCTGACACTGAAACGAATCCTGCTGCGGTTCCTGTAGTAAAGCGACCCTGGAAGAACAAATCATGTACGTAATCGTGGAATCCCAAAAGATTGGTCACTGCTGGATGGAAAAACATTCGCACAACAATGAATGAATCAAAAAGAGTCTGGCAAACATGCAGATATGGTTCACTCATTACCCCCTCCCCCCGCCTCCTTGTATAGCTTCAAAGGTTGAACAGCTTAGTTAGTGTCAAAAACTACTTCACGTGTAATTAAAAAAATATAGAGCTCCAGTGACTAAATTTATGTTAAGAAGTAACTAAAATCAACTCTATTTTTTACGACCCATAATACCTTACTAAATTCGTCCAGATTATATATTAATACTTCAAGGGAACCTAAGGACGTTTTTTTTTTATTATATCGCAAGTTTCGAAGCTTTTACTGAAGCTCCGCGAATTCTTTTTTTTAAATTAATATTTCCAATTATTTTATAATAAAAAAACATTTATAATAAATGATGCTTGGTACCAGCTTGTACTATGCAATGGAAATTTCGTTTATTATTAAAGTATGGGAATATTTCTGTTTGGAAATAATAATCACTTCAATTTTAATTCCAAATGTCAGATATTTCACAACGTTTCTAACGCAAAAAAACCTGCGTAAAAGTTCAGCCTAATTGTTCCACAAGTTAAAACGTGTAGACGCGAAATCTTCGTAGCCATTTATTCTCCATGCCGCCTTTCTACCGCAGGCTGCGCTCCAGAGGAGCGCCTAGCCTTGCCGAACTTTGACAGTCCTAGGACCCTAACTCTCCTTTACTATAATTTTGCGTCAAGGCCTCAGCCAGTGCCATAGGAATTTTCTTTTGCTTTTGTATTACCTTTTTCTGGTTTGTCACATAATTGCACAAGTTACAGATATAAGCCAAGCATGCCACGTACCAAGCGAACAGCCAACGGTAAAAGCAAACTCTGGCAGTTATTTCACAAATTAGGGACAAAGCTCTCAGGTAAAAACTGAACACCGAAAAGTAAAGATGAGCTCAGGCCATTCCTCGAGAATTGAGACCCACAAACGCCAGGTGAAAACCGAATCAGAGGCATCGAAGCTTAACACTGGCACCTATAGGCCCCAATCACAAATTCTCACAACAATGGGAGGGAGGAAAGCTAGATCTGGCTGGCTGCACTAGGCAGCAGACGCCATCTTGAAACTTGCTCCCGGTATGTGTACGTTGCCTCAATATGAGCTTCGTGGTGTAGACAGAAGGTTGTGTGTGAAATAAAACTGCTCTTTCTTTATCACGCTGGCACAATTTTTTTTTGCTTGGAGAAAGAACATTATAGTGGGTCGTACTATAATTTACTAATGGTAAGAGTTGATTTGTTTCTTTAACGCCTTTTAAGTGTTTCGGTGATGCGCTCGCAGACATCTTGTTGCAAAAGATAAGGAGAGATCCTGGCTACGAGATCTCGAAAGCTTGCTGTTGCATCATCCTGTTATTTTAAAGCAAGGGTCTCGAAACCCCGGCCGCCGGCCAGATCTGAGCCACGGAGGCCTTCCCACCTGCCCGCGGCTGGCCACCCGGGTCGCAGCGACGCCCGGCCCACGTGCCTTTTCCAGTAGCTCCGCTGGTGCAACAATAAGCGCCAGTAAAGAAACGGCCCATCGACGCTTACGAAATGCTTCGTATCCGTTCTGGTTCTTATTCCTCCGGTAGTTTTGTGTCATATTTATTTCACATTGTCATCACCGGCATTTCCCCTTTTGGTTCCCCGTTTCATGTCTGTGTAACTAAGTAAAAATTATTATGCGTTTCCATGTGTCATCTGCCCAGTGTCCTGTGCCATAAGTATCGCGTATTTTCATCATCAGTTGATGCATTCTTATCAGTATTCCGCGCTCTGTAAATATGCCCACGTTCCTATGCGCTTTGATTTATGCACGGTAAATGTTATGTGGGCTACGAATATGAAAAAATGATACAATTAGGTAGATAATATAATGTGATATATCTTGAACTGAATTACTCTCAAGTATTGATATTAGCATGTAAGTTTCCTCCTAATAACCATTGATTATATTTATTTTTGTTTTAGCATGGGTATACACTTTGATATTTTAAATTTAAATTTGTATCAAGGTCGACTTTTTCAGTTTTTTTTCTAATTTATATTTGCTTGTCTATCTTTGGCCCTCGAGGAAGTTACAGACACCTAATTCGGCATCTAATCCATTAGGTTTGGAAACCCCAGTTCTGCAGTACAGTCCCAATCATTCCCGAGCCTATGTAACACGCATTGCACATTTGTCGGCGATCTGATGACTACAGGTTCACCGATTGCGACTCGCTGGACTCGCAAGTCTTCTTACTGATAAACTCGCTAGCAGGTTGCAGACTGTACGCAGATTAGGTGGGTTTCGTTTCTGGATGCAGTTTTTTTCTTAAAGCAGTGTTTCTTTCCATTTGCTTGTGTAGGATCAGCATACAATCTGTGTAGACTGATTATGTAAAAGCCAAATATGATTGAATCGCAATTCTCTCTGGGACCTTTTCAAGTTTTGCCACAGATTATAACATTCGCACACGTGAACATTATACCTGCTTTAAAATCGGTGGCACGAAATTAATTAAATTTATAATTTAATATGTTTTATCAGCGGCCGAAAAAAGTTTTCCCCAGCTTGTTGAACATAGTTGCCAAAACGACCAATTCTTGGACAACAATTAGCACACATATTCATTACCAAAATATATAACTTCACTTTTTAATGTATTTAGCGGTATGAACGCAGTAATTAATGAGCTGCTTAAACTTGATAGGCGATACAGTAGTTTTACCTAACTTGCACATATACACACGAAACTTCCCACACGAATAAAGCCGCATTTCAACCCGATCGCCGCCCACTTCTTTTGAATAGCAAAAGTAACTCTTTCTGTACTGTAGCAAGCTCATTATCGAATCTCCCCATGAAATGGGTAGTCGCCACCTCGGTTGTGGTTGGTTTTTATTCGGAACATTACGGCAGAACAAGACACATGCTGTTTCTTACCCGAATTCGGGCAGCCAATCCGATCTCCCAATGATTTCGAACAATAAAACGTGAACGTATTGTGATCAGTATTGCAAAACTGAAATCTTCACAAGCTGGCATGAGGGACAGGGTATCCTTCAAGATGGCGTCGTGGGCTAGTTGCCTTTTCGTGCGGCAGATGGCATTCTTATAATATTTTACCGAAATGCTATTTTGTTTAGCAATTTAGAGACAGTGTACCATCTCCATGTCAAAGAAGTCCGGTTATACCTTCGCTTTGTTGGATCTTTCAGTGTCCTAAATTGACAGACAAAAACCGAAATTTAACCTAAAGAACTGTTCTCGATAAGACACTTCCCTGAAAATCGCAATACGTTCTAACCACACGAGAAGACAAAAAAGCAAAAAAACTCAATGTTTCAATCGTTTGCTTATCAAACACCTGAAAAAGAAATTTGTTGATCTAACCTAAAAATGCACGTCGTATTCCCGGCTTTTCTCAGAGTGTGCTCACCTTTATATCGAGCATGTCGAGCATGTCGATGAACCGATTAGCCTCACTTTGTGTGATAAGAATGTAGGTGGCGTTGCTCTCTCGAATCCTACGAAGAATATCATCTGAAAATAAAGCTAAATGAGGTTGATATTTTCTAACCCCAACACAGGTCAATGTTCTCCCGCGTACTGGCCCTGTCATCGACTAGGTTCAATGGTTTATTACACGTAGCTATAGATCAAATAAACACCGCATCGATGGTCCTCTCAGCACAGAGTACGTGCAATTTATTATTTGAATATGTCGCATTTCTTCCCACGCGAGCGCATTGGTAGGCCTCACCTGTGGAGCACGGCCGGTCGCTGGTATAGTTGTCACTGTAGCTGCTTCTGAGAATTCATTGACCAAGTGGCCGTGCTTCGGTGTGTAGTTTAGAGTGTGCCTGTCTTTACCTTTGCTGCGTGAAGTCTACTCGCGCTCGGCGAGTGCGTAGAAATGTGCTTGAAGCGAACGACGTTCTCGGTCACATTGATCTCATGTATCCGTCACTGATTCCAATGCAAGCTACGCAAAACTTACAATTATTCGGCTTTATGAACAGAGAATTTTTATTCCGTTTTTTCGCACACAAGTATTTCTTATGGTACATTTAGTTATTCTGGAGAATATTTTCCGTTTTTCTAGGTCATACAAATGAAAGCTGGATTGTAACGGATGTTCCTCTCAGAAACGCGGGACGTGGTCTATGATATTCATGCTTTCAGCCTTGAGGTTTTACGTTCAGGTATCTTATCGCCGAATGCCGCAATTTATTGTCAATGGAACTATAATAAGGGTTACGTGACTCGCCACGCACTGCGTGTCTTATGCGGACAGTTACTATTAATACATTTAAATTTCCCAAACTTTATTATTCGTCGCAGTCGCTATCTCAATTCCTTACCATTCGTCAAAAAAGGGTCGGACACCACTACAACTGCTCCGGCAAATACGATGCTGAACATGGCAATGATGTTTTCTGCAGAATTATCCAGGTGCACTAGGACTTTCTCGCCTTTGGTTACACCGTGTCTCTGGAACCCAGCTGCATAACGCTGAAACGTCTTGAGGAGCTCTTCGAAAGTGATATCATGGTCGTCCCAAACCTAAATCACATGTTTTCATTAGAAGTTGGACGTCTTTTTTCAAATAGTTAAAATACCACATAAATATTGCTCACAAAAAGGGCGCCCTTCTTAGAATAGCCACTGTTAAATACGCATTAGGTTCATAGGAAAATTATTAGAACTTCAAATAAGCCTTCGTTTCCAATTAAGAAAAGATAAAGGAAAGTATAGTTCTGCCGTTTTTGCTAGTTTCACAACTATGAATGACAACAAGTCTACGACGATGCAACTGTACAAACCTCTGCAGGACATCGGTTAGAGTTCTTTGCATACTGATGTAATTATAATGAAAACATATCGAATAATCATGCTGAATGAGTAATGTACACTGTTGAAGAACAAAAATACCTCCAGTCATCTTCAACACACCACGAGAAACAACTTCAAATAGCGCGCGTGTATGGCACCGGAAACCAAAAGCAGCTCGGTAGTTGTAACACATGAAGGTTCAAAGTTTGATCTGAACTATTCTTTATTTTTTTACAAGAAATCTCGGAAGGAGTGTAGCCTGATGACACGTGCAGAGGGCGTTAGCCTATGTGGAGCGCAAGTTTGTCTGCCTCTTTTGCAGGGGTTGGGGTGACGTCAAAACGCCGACGATTTTCTTGCTTCTGATTGAAGAATAGTTGGTAGACCTCAAGGCAGCTTGTCTGAGGTATACCCATTATCCTCCGATCAGAGCCAGTCAGAGCTCGTAATTCCGACTTCCCGACAACCCCTGCAAAAGAAGCAGACGAGCTCGCGCTCCACCTTAGAAGGTCGCAGGCGGTAGAATGCAATTTAATCGCAGCCGTTCTCATTGTCAGCAGCTCCAATAAACAAGCGTTTAGAAAGCAACGGTTTTGTTTAAATGATTCCTGACTCATATGAAGATATAAAGGGTGTACGGTACAGGCAGAAATATAGAAAAGCAGAGAGTTAAACTCGCTCATAACATTACCAGAGCCTTTCGGTTGCCATGTTGCACAAGGCATTGCTTTACAACCTGGTAAATTGACATTTCCGGCAAGGGTTCCGATGGGTACGGCGAATAGACAATGCCATTTTCAATCCGGGCCTTGAGTACCATCTTTTCGAATGCTGGTTAAGATGTATATATCTAGAATTAGACATATATATTAAGCGTTGTGTTTCATTTGTTTAAGTAATCACACATGTAATTATTAAAATAACCTTTGTCTCATGTGGGGAAACTCCTAAACTTAACATGTAGTCACATCCCCAACTTCGCCAATGGTAGTCAGGGAAGAAAAATGACTCATAAGCACTTCTTATCAGTTCTGAATGCGAAATCATTAATGTCCAATTGAACGGCAGCCGACGATATAGATGCGTCAGACGCCGCCGTGTTACTCAGCGCCGAGACAAGCAGAAGCGGCCGCAGCGCCCGCAGGAAGTGCGGTGGTGCGCCGCGCAGACCGCCCTGACTCGCTTGCGATTTCTGTGCCGATGGGTGAGGCAGCGGCGGGAGTGCGAAGCTCGGCATGGCGTCTGCTGAAATCACGTGTCCTCTCATCATCATCATCGCCCCAGCTGCGGGTACCGGTTGGCGACGTTAGACCTCAAAGTCAACGTTACTTAAACCACTCAGTTAGGAATGTGCCATAGAGACTGCTCAGAAAAGTGGCCCCGATCAGTCCTCGAGAACCGAGCTAATGGCGACCTCAACGCCGCCATTTCTCCCGCAGCGGCAACTCGAGGAACTGCACCTGACTTCTATTTTGGCATCAATCGGCCATTTTCGGCGCCGAAACAGATACAGTTGAAGAGGTCACAAAAGTGCAACCCCCGTCTCCCCAGCGGACGCGCCACGACTTACTAACGAAAGTAAGATGAGCCTAGATCGGCACGCGCTACCTGAAATCACCACTCAGGCATGGTTGTACAAAAACAATATTAATTGTGCCGCAAAACCTAGCAAACTAAAGATTTGAGAAAACATCACGCGCCGTCAATTTGTACTAAACTCAAATAAAAGTTACTACAGAAAGAGTTTTTTTCCGTCGGTTTTTCGGCAAAAACATGCGTCTGAAAGTTCAAGGTGACCACAGTAAAGACAAATGACAAAGAGTGGCGCTGTTGTCGTATATTGCTCGGTCTCGGTGGACGCCAGCGGCCCAAGTTTCAATGGTGAGTTTCCCAACTGAGGGTTTTAGTAACATTGCTCAAAGCGTAACGATAGGCCTAACGTTAGGCCTAATGTCAGGCCGGAGCATACCCGCGTCCCCCCTGCTGCGTCGCCAACAGTTCGGCTGGCTCCTTGGCAACGATGACGCCGTTGCTAAAAAGTCGCATGAAGCGAATCAGCTAAGTGGATAGTTAGGTGTCGTTTCGCTCAGCCAATGGGAATTTAGCTCCCGACGGTCCCGTTTTTCGCTACTACAGACAACGGCTATAGACAACGCAGGCCTCGCACCATGAGACAGTTAATGCTTTCGCATTAAAAACTGAAGACGTGGACTGGAGGAACGTAGGGCTAAAATATTGTAATACATTATACGCACGCCCGCGCTGAAAAGACTCGAAGTGCTTCATGCATGTATATGGTACTTCAGTGGGGTTTCACTATACGAACCTGAGTTTCACTATATAAAGTGGAAACTGGATTTTACGGTATGATTACACACAAAATAAAATGATTATCGCGTAGCTACATCTCCACATAACCACCACTCGCATTTCTACGCTTATCACGACGTGACATAAATCTCTGAGTACTGAAAGATGATTGCGACCTGAGTTTTTAGTGGTTCCATCACGCGTTCAAGAAGACCGTCCGTCGCCACATATGTTCTCAACTGATTCCAATCACTATGTACGTCTGTTCGTTTTCCCCGAAACTTCACGCAGCCTTTTTCAAATACATCGCACGTCGGCAGCCAAGACTGACGGTCTTGTTCAAGCGTTATAAAATGAGTGCGAACCTTCAGGCGTCAAGTATTTTTGAGGAGGGCATTCAAAAGCTTGCGCCATACAATGGTAGGTGTATAGAAGGGCACGGCGGTCACGAGGAGCATTAGCCATAGAACGTGCCTAACGTTCGTGCACATTAAATCATGTTTATCGTAGTCGTCTTTTTTCCCACTTTGGAGGTAAAAAAAATGATCTGTCGTATGCGTATTAGGAACTCTCTAAAAACCCCTACGGATACCACCATTTTAAACACGCATAGCGCATAGTTACGAAGATATATCGATGAAAGCCGCACTCTGTCTGCCACTCGGGTGCGTGAAGGCGTAATAATAGACGTTTCCAGAGCTCTGCGCAGGTACGAAGAGGACCGGAGTAATATATACAGACTATTTTAATTGCCCTCGACCTCAGCCAGAGCTCATACATCCGGTATGGGGGAGGAAAAAAAGCAAGGCATCGCAACAAGAAAAATTGTAAAAATATATAAAAAAGCAAAACGAAAAGGATTGACAATAGCGATAAAAACATGGAAACCTTCCAGCAGTCTCTCGAGGCCAAAATAATGTTTTCCCCCTACCGGATGTTCCATGATTACAGATGGCGACGACTGCTCGGAAAAGAAGTGTAGAGCCAGCCGCCTACCACTGCAAGCGAGCCGAAGGCAAAGTACACACAAGCGGTATACCACCTGCAGTCTGTGGGAGGTTAAGAGTTCAGGAATCGGAGCAAGGGAGAGGAAGGCGAGGGAGGAGGAAACAGGCGGAATGCTGGCACGAGTGGGATGTTTCCTCCTCTCCAGCAATCCATCTGCTTCTTCCTCCCCATCCATCCTTTTCCAGGTCCTGAACTCCTAACCTGTAACCGACTGTAGTTATGAGAACGAAGGACCTCACCTTAACCAGTGTTGGACGCAGTATCAGAACAGTATGCCAGATATACATTTCGCACCTGTCTTTCCGTGTCGCGACTCAATTTATTATCAATTTTTATTTTTATTCACTTATACTGTTAGACCTTTTGGGGTTCTTACAAGAGTGTAAAGGTGCACACAAGCATAAAAAACCTTAACGCTTCGCTGAACCAGCAAAGAACTATACTGCACTAGAGGCACATATCAATATAATATTAAAACAACAGCTGCAGTATACAGGCAAACGTGAATATATATTTAAAAAAAATTTCCAATTCTTCCAACAATCCGCCAGAATAGTACTGCCGTAACGCAAGGCCAAGCTAACCAAACTTTATTACGCTAACAAACGTAATACACGAATGACTTAGGAACCCCCGGGGATGAAATGTGATAGTTTATCTTAGACAGTGCGGTTTTACTTATTTACATTTCATTTGTTATTTCCTTAAGGCCCGTAGGAATTAACGAGGAGGAGAGTAGGAAAAATAGGGACAGTAACAAACGACAAATAACAAATTACAGATTTGGTACAATAACAATATGGCAGTCCTAAAAAACTCGAAATCCATGATATTTGCAATTGTACCGGAAAGTTGGTTCCGCTCCTACGATGCACGGGACACGAGAGATGAACGAAACGCTGTCGTTGTGAAGCATGTAACACTGATATTATGCTGATGATCGGGACGAAATAACAACAGGGAAAGTGGAGTGATTAATTGATTGCTTACAATGAATTATAAAAATTAATCTTATTCAATAAATAGAGATTTGATTTTACGCAGTCTACGTGTTGCCAAGGCATGAACCTAAATGAAACATACTCCACGGTGCTCTCCAATTCTGTGTGGAAATGCTTTTCGCGTGCGTTCCTGTAGGTATTCCACTTACTCCAGGCGTCACTTGTTTTGTTGCAATGAGCGAAACTTTTTTGCCCTCGAATCACAAATTCAGGCTTGAGTATTGAATGATATTGCTTTCTCATAAGGCGAGAAAAATAATTTATATTTAAACCACTTATATTCCGTTGCTTGAGAGGATGACCATTCCTCGAAATAAATATTTGTAGCAAGTATCAAGCACTTCGTAATAAGAGAAATCACGCGTAAAGCCGTCCACTAACTGATACACCCATTTTTAGTGTAATGTCAGTGGGAGCAACTTGTTTCTTTTTGAAAATTTTTTCGCAATCTAAGTGAAAAAGGCTACAAATAAATCTCGGGTGAGCTCTCTAAGGAGCAATCCCACAGTGACTGCCGTTTTGGTTCTTTGTTGGCGGTTTATAACTTTCCTTTTATATTTTCTACAGTCATAGAGCTAATGTAAAATTTAAGAACTATGTTTGAACTATAGTTGAATGTCTCAATACTACGATTACTTCCACTTGTTAGTTTATTATTAAGCATTTCATAGACCACAGTCTTTAAGATAGAACAATTTGTTTCTGTAGTTATAACGTGGTTAGGAACATGATAATTTACGTGTAGGGTCGCATGGATGTAACGAACAAAAAAGTAAGAAACAAGTGTTATAGATAATGCATATTTTAGAATAGAAAATAAAAAAATCAAAATGGTTATGCATCTCGCACTTTAAGAGCGGAATCACATCGCCTGATGATAATTACTAAACATAAAATGGCGAAGCATCTTTTGAAATTATATTTTCCAGAACTTCGATATTGTAAACATTCCGCGTGAAGTTTAGTATTGCACCTAAATGTTTTCATTCGGTTACTGCATGTTGCAGTTTTTTTATTATCAAATACACATGGCGAGACGTGTTAAAGAATAGCTTGATGGGCATTTGATGTCGTGCGCCGCATGGAACGCCACGTGAAAGACAGAAGAAGCGAGACATGTTAGGTTGTCAGATGTCTGGATGACCGCAGCGAGCGATGGGGGTCGGTGACCGAGTGGACTGGCGCACACTAACGCACACTGAAGTTTCTCGATAAACGCTTTGCTAAGTAGCGACAGCAATTGATGTGCCGACGCGCTGTACCATTGGTCCGTGCACACGTTCTGTTTTTTGTTAGGAAGAACATGGCAGCTTTGACGACCTCACTCTTGAATAATGTTTCGCTGCCTTGGAGTTCGAAAACCTACCCGCGTCCGGCGTTGTTCTTCCTGGATTGTCACGTTACATGACCCGACGGAGTAACTCAAAAATTTCAAACACAGCCATTGTTAGCGAGTTCGGAAGATCATGACGTTCCGCGCACTGGCAGACAAAGGAGCGAGGGGAAAAGGGCGGGGAGGAGGACTTGTCACTACTTCGCATAGTGTTGTCTAGGGACGTTACGCACATCAGCTCGTAGTACGTGAAGCGAAAGCTCACGCTGCAGAGTCCAGGGATCCTGGGATCAATACCCACTACGGCCCGTTTCGAGCTGGATGAGCGTCGTTCCGGCTTACGTTCGTGTATCACTACTGCGTGGTGCACGTTAAACACCCCAGCATAGCGGTTGTACCGCACTCTCTAAAATGCTCATCTACTACTAAGTCAACCGCCATCCCAGTTGACTTCTGGCCTCGATTAAAGTGTTTGCAAAGGAAACAGCGGTCAGTTACCAAAGTGAACTTTCTTCCAAAAGGTACTCATGATTCATGAAACCTTTTGATGGCGAACGCGACGGCGAGTGTCTCTTTCTCTACTTGAGAGTAGTTTTGTTCGGTCGTCGTTAGTGTCCTTGAAGCGTCAACCGAACAGGCATACTTTGGCAGTATAGTTTTAAAACATCAGTACCATAAAAGAGCTCCTTAGTTTTTATGACACACTCCTCGAATTGTTTGCACCAGTTCAATCGAGCCTCTTCTTCCAGCAGATCAAAAAATGGCGTAACACTGAAAAATCTGTAAGAAACTTCGCATAGAAGTTTAACCAACCTAAGGAAACTGCGGAGCACAGTGAATACTTTTGTAAAATTTTGTGCTTTTGACCTTTTGAATTTTCGTCGAGGCACTGTCTCAGACAATTTCTGTCAAGTATAAATCCAAGGTACTTCATTTCTTTTACAAAACAACTTGCTCTTTTCAAAGTTCAAGCTGACGCAGTGCTTTACAAGGCGTTCGAACACCAGTCTCACCTTCTTAAAACACGCATCATAGGTTTCACCTCCGAGGAACATATTATAACTGTATTATGAAAGTTTAGGTACACCATAGAATATATTATCTATGAGGGCCTTAAAGGTAGCAGGAGCACTGGAAATGCAATAAGGACACAGTGAAAATTCAAACAAGACAAAGTGATTACTTACAGTCGGCACTTTCCTCGCGTCGCGATCAAATTTCAACTGCAAAAAATATTGCACCCAAACCAAGAGCCCTGAACGTCGCTTCCCCTGAACGTCGCGAACAATTCGTTTACCAATGGTAAGGGGAGTGTTCTGTGCGCAGGGTCGGGTTTACTGATACGTTGTAATCTGCGCAGATACGAATCTTTACGCCGGGCTTCGTAACAATGACCAAAGTGGTTTCCCAGCTACTTGTATTTACGGGTGCTAAAGCAACTTGCCCAACCATATTTTCAATTCAGATTCTACCGCTTCCTTGAACGCAAAACGGACGCTACGAAACTTGCAGAACATTAGCAGCGATGTATCCTTGAAGACAAGTCTGATAGTGAACCCTGTTATGGTTCTGGCTTCTTTATTGAACACTGATGGAAACATTGCTTTCAAGCTCTCAAGAGATTTGACTTCTGCTTCAACTGCGAAGACTGACCTCCAGTCTAGCTATACCATACCTACTGCAGCCACTTTCTTCCAACCAACGTTGAAAGTTGCACTTTGCTTTTTCCCACCACTACCAAAGGCAGCACGCGCTTTCCGTCACTGCTTTGTACATCTACATCTGTTACTCCGACAACGTTAACTTTTCCCCGGTGTAAGTACAGAAGCCAGGGTCGGATCGTTTTAGTAATTAAAGAAGTAGAATCATCCGATATGCTTTTTCCGGCATGGGAGTCACTGTCGAACAAGTACCAATCTCCAATTCCATCTTGTGACATGCTACTGTTAGCCTCGTCGAAACCGGTGGAGCACCCGTGACTACGTTACAGCGTACCACACAAACGTCATCCGGGTCAATGTTATGCCTACAGTTTGCCTTAAAACTAGTCCACAATCCCTTACACATATTTTTACATGTTCCAGCTTGCTGCACTTGAAATGTTTGCTTAAAAAATGCAATTGTAGGGATCGTGCGCAAAAAGAACCATACAGTGTTTGACAGATTGTCTAGCCCAGCGCGAAGCGCGAGGTGAAAGCTCTTTATCATTTTATTTACGAGATGCACATATATGCAATGAGACTACAGCGCTATATAAAAGTCTGTGTCTCGCATCTTCCGTTTCCGAACAAGGAAAGGTCAAGTGGCGTAACGTTTTGGTCGAAAAACACATCTTCCCTGTTGCGTGTGTGTGTGTGGCTCGTGTCCGTACATGCAGGAACGGTCAGGGGTACATCCGCTGTACTTCTTCGATGTTAGGCGGTTTCGGCGATCGATTCAGGCATCGGGAGGACAAAGTGTGTCCTGTTGCGGAGAATTGACATATCCATAGTGTCCACTCAGTATGATCTCGGTTCCTTGGCTGACCTTTGGACAGTGCTCAACTTCTCCAGGTCCACAACACGGACGTCCGTGTCGATGTTTAAGTCGGGAAGATTTCGCATACTTTGGTGAGAATCAAACCAGAGTTTCTGCTTCTTCCTGCTTTTAGAGCGCAGCTCTTAGGCACCCGTTTCCGGTTTGAGCGGCGTCGCCGTCGCCGTCGGCGTGGCCGTCGCCGTAAGCGCCGCCGTCCATTATGGGGAATGTTCCATAATGCATCGCGCGAGGGCCACGTTGCCAGGGTAACGTGACCTCGGGAGGGTCACGTGGTCCCCGCGCGGTGCATTATGGGAAATGTCCAATAATCCACCGCGCGAGGGTCACGTGACCTCGGGAGGGTCACGTGACCCCCGCGCGGTGCATTGTGGGAAATGTCCCATAAAGCACTGCGCGAGAGCCACGTGGCCATGGTCACCTGACCTCGGGTGGGTCACGTGACCTCGAGAGAATCACGTGACCCCCGCGTGGTGCAATGAAATGTCCCATAATGCACCGCGAGGGAGTCACGTGACCTCGCGAGGGCCACGGAGCCCCCGCGCGGTCACATGACCCCTCCACCCTGAGGTCACGTGACTCCAACCCCTGAGGTTGTGACCAACCCCTGAGGTCCCGTTGCCCCCATGAGGTCGCGTGACCCCCTGAGGTCACGTGACCTAGGGGGGTCACGTGACCCCCTCCCCTCACATGACCTTTGGCAATGCAGAGGAGGAGGGAGGAGGGGGATACCCTCCCCTCAGTAGCATTCCCTCCTACTCCTCAAGAGCTGCGCTCTAATTCGGCATTACAGGGAGTTGTAAACGGTAAATAATGAGAATCATACCAGAGTTTCTGCTTCTTCCTGCTTTTTTCTTCGTAAGCCCTTAGTTTCTCTTTGTCTGGGAGACGAGGAAGCAGGCTCTTTGAAGAAGTTCGAAAAGTCGTTCTGCTTCTTCTACCCATTAGTAACTCTGCAGATGAGTAACCATTTTTGAGGGGCTGGCCCTGTAGGCAAGAAGGGTCTGCTAGGGGTCTCCCGACTTCTCAAGAGATTCCTTGAATATTTTGATGGCAGCGTCTGCTAGACCGTTACTCTGTGGATAGTAGCAAACCAAAGTGATGTGTCTAAACCCGTATTTTTCCGCAAAAACGGCGAACGATGAATCGGGGCCTTTGGAAAAGTGTGGTTCGTTGTCACAGATGGCTGGCTCAGGCAGGCCGTGTTTTGCAAAGATGGACTTGCAGTGTGTGACGACAGCGTTGCCAGTCAAGCTAGTGAGCTTCATAAACTAATTTTGGAAACCTCGCGTAGTAATCCGTGACAATCAGCCACCACGACCATCCAATGAAGAAAAGTTCCCTGCCGACCTTTTGCCATTGTCTTTCTAAAAACTCCTGGGGCTTCAGCAGCATTTTCCTGTTTCATTTGTGTTGGAGGCAAGTCCCACATGACTTCACCAAGTTCTCAATGTCAGCGTCGATTGTTGGCCATCAGACTGCGTTTCTTGCCATCACGCGGCATTTATCTGTGGCAAAATGTCTTTCGTCCAGAATGCGAAGAGTTGCATCCTGGAACTTTTTCGGGATGATGATTCTGGTGCTATGCATAAGAACGTCTTCGACTACGGTGACAAGGTCTTTATGATTGCAGAAGTCCTTTAGACAAGGCTGCAGATCACAACGACGTGGCCAGCCTTTTTGTGTGAAAGAGCGGAGTTGGCGGCAAAACTCGTCTTGTTGTTGTTCCCTTTTCACCTTTTGGAATGAAGGCGGAGAGACTGGCAGCGATGAAAACCGCTGGTTTATGTAGCCTTCAGTCTCTTTTTCGAGCTCGTGGTCCTCGATCTTCCCTTGGAGAGGAGGCCTTGACGAAGCGTCAGCTGAGGTGATGTCTTTGCCCGAAATGCACATGATTTCACAAGCGTACCGCATTAAGCGCATGCGCATCCTCTGCAGTCGAGGTGTCAGATCGCCTATCGTTTTTGACCTAAACAGTGAGACAACAGGTTTGTGGTCTGTGTCCAGGCAAAACGTAGTTCCGCAGGCGTAGTCGAGAAACTTCACGCAGGCACAGATGAGAGCGAGGCTTTCCTTTCCGATCTGAGCGTGAGGGATTTCAGTTTCGGTCGGCACTCGGGAAGGATAAGCAATGACAGCGCAGCAACCGTCGTCTTGCTGCTGACGTTCGACAGCGCCCAGGCCACAGGAGGAGGCATCCGCTGTGACTTTCGTTGGCCGCTTCGGGGAGTATATCGCGAGGACTGGATCTGATGAGAGTAGTCTTTTCCAGGTTGAGAATGCTTGCTCCTGTGTGGTCTCCCAAACGAACTCTTGTTTTGATGACAACATGCTTGACAGTGGTTGTAGCAAATCTGCTATATTAGATGGAAAACAACCTAAGTGGGTGGCCATGTATCTCAATCGTCGGCGTTCAGTCTTAGAGGTTGGCCTCGGCATCTCAGTGACTGCTTTTATCCTGTTCTCATCAAGTCGTACGTGGTTGTTTTCGGTGATTTGCCAAAAATACTGTATGTTCCTGACGCCAAACCCGCATTTGTCTCTGTTAAGAGTTACGCCTGCGTCTCAAACTCGTTCGAGAGTAGCGCGGAGTCGTTGTTGGGGCTGGTCCTTTGATGATCCCAAGACAAGGATATCGTCCATGCGGCAAGCAACACCTTCAAGACCCTGGAGAATATCACTCATGCGGCATTGAGATTGTTCCGGGGCAGAGCAGAATCCGAATGGTAGGCAATTAAAGCAAAAGCGACGAAGGGTGGGAGGAAACTGGTCAGCGCTTTACTTTTCTCTCTTCAAGGAATCTGTCAAAATCCTGAAGTGGCATCAATTTTGGAGAACTAGGTGGCTCATTGAAACGTCCCAATGATGTGTTATAGCGCCGGAATCGGATTCCATTCGCGCAGGACGAACTTGTTGAGCTCTGTGTAGTCTACACAGACCCGCAGTGCTCCTGACGGTTTGGATACCACCACCTATGGAGCACACCAAGAGGTGGGTTCTGTTACGGGGGTGATGTCGCCGATTTTTGCATCCGTAGAAGCTCCTCTTTTGTCTTCTCATACAGGGGTAGAGGCAGCCGACGAGGAGATGTGGGAGCATGTGGAGTGGCATCTGGTCGAAGCAGTATGTCACACTCATGTTGTAATTCGCCAAGACCTTGAAAAACCCGAAGGAAGTCTTTGTCGACGTTCAACACAAAAACTAAGTTGAGGAAACAGAACAGTTTCAAGCGATTGATGGCTGGCTTGCCGAGAAGTCCGGTGAGGAGGAGCGGAAGGATGTAAACGTCTTCGACGCTTTCTATGCCGTTCAACTTGAAATGGAGCCTGGCAACTCCCTAAATGCGAAAACCTTTTTAATCAGGTCCCTGAAGTCGACGCGTTGTGCGGTTTAGAGGGATATGCTTGAAATGCTGATGGTACTCTCGTTCTGGAATGACAGTCTCGTCTGCCCCTGTGTCGATATTGAAGACCAGTCATTTCGCTTCTACTTGCGGAGCGACTTCCTAGGTTGACGAGGTAGTTTCACCCTACAAACCAAGGAATCCTGGTTCTTTTTCGATTGTCTGCACCATATGCACCGACCGGCAAACAGTCGCGTGGTGAACTTTAGTTCCAGTCCTCTGGCATGTGCCACTCTTTGCTGGGCAGAGTGCTCGTGCGTGCCGCTCTCACCGCACCAGCCACATAAGCAGGCTTGATATTTCTTGCCGCTGCCTTTTCTGGGTTGAGGCTGCGCCTTAGACGGTGGCTTGACGTCGGTGTCGTGTTCAGCAGGCTTGTTCTTTCTCGCATGTAGGGCATCCACAGATACAGTTTCTTTGGGATAACCTTGACGGAGTTCTGCCAGTTGTAGCTGAACAGGCTCGTTCTGACGCGCAACGGTTAGTGTCTTCAAGAGATTGAAGTCGGGGTCTAACTGAAGAGTTTGCGACACCTTGTAAATCTTGAGGCCTACGACTAGCCTGTGTCGGATCAGTTCCTCGCGGAGTTCTCCGCAATTGCAAGTGTCCGCTAGTGCACGGAGAGCTGTAGCAAAATCTTCGACGGACTCACCGTCCAGCTGGACTCTGGCGTTGAATTTCGCCCCTTGAAGATGACGTTTGTTCGAGGAAGGAAGTTGCTGTCATAGCTCTTGAGCACAACGTCGAAGGTTTTCTGCTCATCAGACGTCAACGTGAACATGCTGAAAACGTCCTCTGCCTGGGGGCCCATGAGGTACACCAGCGTGTCGACTTGACTTCACCTTGGACGGTCGCAGAGTTTTGATGGAGCGCGGTAGCGCAGGAACCGCTTCGTCCATTGACGCCAGGATGACGGCGACGAAAAGGTGAACGGGTCAGGCGGCGTAATCTGGAGCGAAGTCAAATTCGCTGAGTTTGGCTTAGACATTCCACCCGGTTACAAGGGAGTCAGGTACGTCGGCAGTTGAAAAGAATAGGTCAGTGGTCCAGGCCGTAGAGGTTGAAGCCAGGTTAAGGTTCCGAGACAAGGGCCATTAGAATGTGCTGACGTGTCATTCAGCAGGAGAGCAGTGGTCAGGACATCCCACTTCTGGCATCATGTTTCACAGAATGTCAAGCCCAGCGCGAAGCGAAAAGCGAGATATCTATATTCGTTTCTTCTATGAGCTGTAGATATATACAATGAGACTTCAGCGCTATATAAGAGTTTGTGCCTCACCCGCCCGTGACTACGTTACAGCATACCACGCACATGTCCCCGGGTCACTGTTTCGCCTACGCTTTGACTTAAAACTGGTCCACCCTCCTTTACACATATTTTTACATTTCCCAGTTTGCACGCACTTAAAATGTTTGCTTTAAAAATGCCCTTGTAGGTTTCGTGCACAAAAGAACCATATAAATAACAGAAAACTATTAATTGTGTCCGCTGTCCGCAGTCTGGTCTGTTTCCCTGTCGATGCCCTCCAGCTGCGTCTGCGCCACTTTGTCTCTGCAATTCCTTGCTTTGCTGGGTCGAAACTTTTTTTTTTTTTTCAGTGACACTTTGTGTACG
Source organism: Ixodes ricinus (assembly GCA_037355805.1). Taxonomy (NCBI): domain Eukaryota; kingdom Metazoa; phylum Arthropoda; class Arachnida; order Ixodida; family Ixodidae; genus Ixodes; species Ixodes ricinus. The sequence continues at coordinate 141,770 of JAZHYW010055579.1, read as the reverse complement.
TCCTCGAACTTAGAGTATCCATTGATCTCGAGAACCTGTTGTTGAACCTCGGACTCGATAACAAAGGCTACAAACCGGCCTCTGAGTGAGGTTTCCAAGAACTCTACGAAGTCACAATTCACCCCAGACTTACTCCCTCCTCCTGGTACCTCTGGTGGAATTTCGTCTTTTCCGCGATGGTACACTTCGTCGGTGAAAAGTGTATCTCGAGGACGCATGTTAATGAAATAAATGAAATGAAATCTTTATTTAAAAAATTTACTCTGGCGGGCCTCCAGACAAAAAGCTACCATATCGTAAATTGGCTGGGTCTGGGGCCCTAAAGTAAACCAAGCATAGCAATCTGGCTGAATAGTATGATACATTGAAAAGCCTGGTTATACAGCATATAGAGTTTCTCCTACCAACTAAGCATGTACATACGTCAGTAACAACAAACAGTTCCAACGTTCGGCAGCAAGTATGTTATACGAAAGCGAGAAAAGGAAAAATGTCACACAGACTTCTGCGTTAGATAAAACACATATACAATTCAGCTTTAGTCATAGAGTATATATGTATGTTTTCTAGATGGTAGCTGTTGAGTAGAGAAGGTAACATATAGCGAAGGGATTCTTAGCTTTTTGCTTTTTCAAATCGCGAGTGCAGGCACCAGGAAATCCTTTATTGTACACTTATCGGAAAAAGCTAGTAAAAAGCTAGTATATAACTGCTGGAGTTCCAACGTTTTTCTCATCATGACTACACTTCACTAATTATTTACTCTCTCAAAAAGGCGGTAGGCAGAAAAAATTGAGCAAATTCAGCAGTTACTAAATTTTGCTGTCCGTTAATACATTTTTACTAGCTATTTACCACCTCAAGCACGCGGAAAAGATGACGGCGTCTGCTGCTTCACCTATGGCCAGCGTTAGCGACAAACTTGCTGTTTCAAAGCGTAGCGCGAGGCGTCCACACACTTTCGTAACATAAACTTTTGTAGGAAGGGCATGTTCGAGGGTTGGAGCTGACTTACAATGATCGCAGCCACTGTTCCAGCGCGTCGCGGAAGCCAGTGCTGCATCGAGCGCGGCCATCGTTGATGCAACGGTAATGTGGCTCCTGACCATTGTCCTGACGTCCTTCCCGTTTGCATTCTTCAGAAGCGTTTATATATATGTGTTGCTTTTAACCTGGAAATAACAGTCATATAGCACGTTCTAAACACGTTTCAAAAACAAAAAAAAAGGTTTAAGTTTTTTTTTGTATTTCATAAAATATAAGTTTCTTCGCATAAAATATAAGTTTCTCTTTCGCTTAGTGAGAGCCGCATGCGGCTGTCACGAAGAGGAGCATACGGAAAGTGGGGCAGTCTATGCGTAGAAGCCAGAACATGCCTGCTTGGAACCAATGGGGACGCTGTTTAATAGAGTGTGGCAAATAACTACATTGTGTTCCGTTACTTCACAGCAGAATTCACATTCTTTGGAATGTTGAGCAACAATATTGGAGAACAATAGTGGAGCAAAAGCAGCACCATATATGTAACGTCGTTCACGGACAAGGTGCTTACTACCGATCGACTTCTTTCAAGTGATCAGTATAAAAGGCGGATGGGTAGCCAGTGGTGGTAGCAATTGGATTAATGTGCCGTCGCGTGTGTGTTGTGCGTGTGTATCATCTGGCTTCTAATGCCTTGTCTGTGTTAAATGTAAAATACGTTTTTCAATATTAAATAAGCGCTGTGCAATTCTGAATGTAATCATAGTGAAAGAATATATCCCAGCGATAATAATATTTGCAAGTTAGAATCTTACCATGGCTAGCGCAACATGGGTCTTGTGAGGGTTCGTGCCAGTTACTGTACTACAAGTAGTGAAAAACACAAAGTTGGTAATCAACCGATACTAGATTCTTGACCTAGTAACCACTACTTCCTTTACCGTTACAAACTACGGTTACTAGATACTTTGTAACATATGTGGAAAGCGGTTACTAGCTTTTACCTAGCAAATACTTGCAGCTTTTCTCTTTTTAAGAGTGTACAGCGAGCGCTTTTTTGAGAAAATTCAAAAACGTTGCCGCTGCATCATCTGGCTTTACAGTGTTCAAGTTTACGAAAATTTGAAGAGTTTTAAGTAGTCGTCAAACATTTCTTCGTTTGGGTGTTACTCGTCAAACTTCGTCATGTTGTACACTTATCTCCACTTCTCCGCCAGATGTTGTAACCCTGCCCCGGTAAGGCGTGTGCCGCCGTGAGCCAATCAACCAGTTTCAATAGCACCCCAACTCTTACTCCCGCGGGGCGTTTTTCACCAGAACAAAGAAAACATCATACGATGGGGACACATAGCGGAAGCAATTTATGCACAGTTCCAGCAATCTCTGCTCGCTTTTAAGAAGTACACTTAATATTGGTAATAAATTAATAATGAAGAAATGCTGCGGCTCACTACTTTTTCCCCAAGAGCTTTCGGACGACTTTTTTGGCTTTCGCTGTCGCTATGTTCAATCCGATTTGACCGTTGACGCCCCTCCAAAGTTCTAAAAGAGGCCTCTTACTAAAAACGCAATAGATTATTAAAAATGAGCTCACCATCAACCCCATATATGCTCCCGATGTTACTACCATATTGTTCGCCTCACGACCAGTGTGAGATGCGGATGAGTTTTCTTGAAAGTTACACAAATCTGCAAGTCGTCTCCTCATTCCTTCGTTGACATTTGGCACATTAAAGTTCCTGTAACACGGCCAACATTAAGGTCAGATCGATAAACTACGATCGAAAAACGGGTCTACCGTTCATTTGGGAGCAACTCGAGAATGAGGACTACGAAATTTGAAACCGAGAAAATAGGAGTTTCTTCTAGCAGTATCTTGTCCGCGAAATCGTCGTGCACATGGCGGAGAAGGTCAGGAGCCAGAAAACTATTCACGTTATGTAATACAATGTGCCTTATTAAAACTCGGGAGTGTCGCTCTTAGGCACTAATGGCCCAAGTTTTCCTGACTGCAGCCCAGTTCCTACTTCTCTTCGCAGAGTCCCATGTAGAACAATAAAAATGGACATCATTCTATCATGTTTTTCCTTACTTCGGCAATTAAACGTTCATTTTTACTGAAAAATACAAATTGTTTGTTATAATTCGCCCCGTACTTCTCTTTTATTCTATCGAACTTTCGAGGCCGAGAGAACACTGCTTGTTCAGCTTACAATGAAATTTAACTTAACTTCGAAAAACAAACCATAAAACATATATCAACACGATTGTTAAATCCTATTCACTTTTCTATTTCAGAGTTGGCAGGAGATACAGAAAACATTACATTTGTTATCTATTTATTCACTAAGACATTGGCAGTGGAACAATAGCAATAATCTCTTCTTTTCAATGTCATGTGAAACCAATTAACAGACGCATCAAGGTTTATGTTTACTGCTAAGTAAATTATTTTGATTCAGGTTGGGGTTCGACATTCGCGTTACATTTTTTTCTCGATCCGACGGACTCTCTTTGCCTCGACACAAAATGTAGCACTTTTTATGTGCAAATTATAACGCGATATTGTCTGCCACATACAATAAGATGTGTGACAGGGTTGTTTTGTTTGGGAAGTGTAACTAACTTTGTTGTTTTGCAACTAATTTGGTAAACAAGCTTTATTCAGGTCGTTCTACCTGGGACCGGTATATGTACCTGCGTCGGTCCACAGCCGTATATAGAAATACTTTGGTCAACGGGACTAACGAGCAGCGCCAGGGAGTTTAAAAGACGCAGATAGAAGGCGTGACGTGCTCTCGTGGTCAACCAAAGCCGAAAATAATCCTTTGGCGTTGGAAGCGAGCAACAATTTTAATAAGCACATAAGAGTCAAATAGAGTAACTCTTCATGGTTCAAAACATCGTGCAGGTGATGTTTTGATAATGATCATGCAAAAATATGTAAGAATCAAATTTACCGCTCGAACTTTCTTTGGCTCGGTTGGAGCGTGACCACTTGGACGGCAATTTTGCGGCCCTCGGCGCCTGGTGTGCGGATTGCGCCGATCGTTCTAAGATTAGATTTTGCATGAATTACTCTGACAAACATATATAATTTTGCTTCTCGCGACCTCCACCAGGGCATTATTCGCAGCTTCTGGCTGGCTACATTCGAATCTGTGAAAACGCCCTGGAGCACGCCCAGCCAGCTCTTAGCCAATAACGCCTCCACGTTTGCATTCTATACTTCCCAATGAATGGCCAAACTCTGTCTATATACAGCTATGCGTCGGTCCATCGGTCTGCCGTGCCGCCTATAAGCGAGGACGACGTTACTCGTCACTAGGAGCCGACGGCGCGAGAGAATAAACAGAACGTTTTCCCCTTAGCTCGGAGTCGGTTGCACCACCTCGTACCTCCGCAACATCAAATGCGCTTCAGTAGATGCATGCCATTTTTCGCGCCTGTTGGTTGTATAAAATTTAGAATAACTGACTGGGATAGAATGCTCCACCTAAAAGGCTGATTATTTTTACACGAATCGTAAAACCACTTTCACGCATGCAGCAAAAAAACAACAAAAAAACTCGACGTTAAATCTTAGTTTTACGTATCTATGAATCCATTCACTTAAGCAAAAAATTTATTGCTGTAAGTAACTGAATGGCAACCCTAAACGGCTCTCCAAGGTATAAGCCAATTTCACGTGAAAGTAACATGAATACCTATTGGTGGATCGTTACGGAATCCGCTGGCATGACCCTTGTGACACGCCACACATGTCCAACTTTGGGAAAGGCTAACGCTGTCCCCTTAATTTTTTCGGTTTCGTTACGGCTCTCTATTTTGGTTTTTACATTTCCTTTATTTTTTCCTACCTCTTTTTTGCTTCGTTACGAGGTCAGAGTTTACGTCTTACAAAAAGGGACGAGTGTCGCATTTCTTAAGGGTCACTCTAACGCGTTCCCCAAGGATCCACCAAAGGATCTTCTTTTAATATATTCCGGTCTTGGGGGTTCTCGTGCGCCTGCCTTCTAAGCTTATTAGCGGCATCCGCTGTTATGATGCTGCTTTCACTATTCACCACTTTCGGTGGTTCTTCTCCTTCGCTCCAAAACCCGTCTTGTTTTGCCACCTACTTAGAATAGCCCTAGTACATGGTTCGCACTTCATCTTGTAGCACATATTAAAATACGTGCTCCGCACACTCGCAAGTTCAGACTCTCCCCAGCACCCACGCGCGCATTGGCTTCCGTCCCGTGGCGTAGCTTTCCCCTCGTCTTTGTCCTTCACTACTCTCTTCCTCTCTACGCCGCGCGCTTCCCCTTCCAGTTTTTTGCCCACAGATGGACGCTACAAGACTTTCCTGTCATATAGGTACGAATGGTAAAGCATTAACGATCTTACATCACAATAGACCACTTCGAAAAGTTACGAGAAAATACTAAACAAGTACAAAAAGGCAGTTGAAATAAGAGATACAAAAAGAGACTAACCCTGTCACACGCGCGACTTTATGCTTAAAAACATATATGTTTCTCAAAAACGGAGTCCTGCCCAGATGTTCAAGGAGGAAGAAAGAAGAAACAGGGGAATTAAAACATATTGTAAAACACAGGATGATCGTCAGAAGTGATAACAAAACGTATTTTTTCCTGCTTTGCGGCTGAGAACCATATACGTTTCCTGTAGACTCACATCATTGAACTGTTTTTTTTATTCTATTGTTTAACATCCGGTTACCTTCAGGTAATGCACCTGTGGTTCATGTTTGACATGCTTTTAGAACACTCGTATGTTTTCGGAGCGGTAGAAATATAGACAGGTGTGCTAGGTGGTAGATGTTGCAGATGATTTAGGGGCAAAACCGGGCTGTAAAACAAGGACAAAGAGGAGAAACACACGACCAGACAGGCGCTGATTCGCTTTATAATTTACTAAAAGAAAACAAAGACTAAATAAGAAAAAACACAAAATTCTTTACGCGTGCGGTCAGAACACTGCCCCCCTTGATAGTGGGTCCCCCAGTACACGGTGGCACGTGCGGAACCTTCATCGCCCTCACGTATTCCTGAAAATGATGAAGGTTCCGCACGTACCACGGTGAACAGGGAAAATCGCTATCATGGGGGTGGTCTTTCGAATGCGTGTCTGAAGGATGTTGTGTTTTTTCTTCAGTTTCCTCTACTATATCATTTGTTTGTGTGTCAGCGCGGGTGCTGTCGAGTATGTTTCTTCCCGTTGTCCTTGTCCTATAAAGCTTTTTTTTTGCTAATCATATAGGACGGTAGCCTGTGTTCATTTCTATGCGCATTTCGCTGAGCACTTACAATGTGTGTTTATACTGTGTGTTTATACTCCCTGCAGTATATGCCTTTTTCACGTATTTAAGCATTACTTCTTTGTGTCTTGGATAAGAATGCGAGGGCTCGACAAGTTGTGCATAATTAGCTTTTTGTTTTGCTCGGCATCCAACGTATCAATATTGTAAAGTATTGTTCATGAAAAAAATGAAAGCCGTTTACAAGTTCCTGTAACGCCGAATTAGAGCGCAGGTCTTGAGGAGGAGGGGAAGGCACGGGGGGTGGGGTCACGTGACCTTGGGAGAGGGGGGTCACGTGGCATGGGGGTCACGTGACCTCGAGGAGGGAGGGGGGCGGAGAAAATTTTCGGCTAAATTTAGCGGGAGAATTTTCCGCTACATTTAGCGGGAAAATTTTCCGCCAAATGTAGCGGGGAAAATTTTCCGCTACATTTGGCGGGGAAAATATTCCGCTAGATTTAGCGGGGAAAATGTTCCGCTAAATATAGCGGGGAAACTTTTCCGCTAAATTTAGCGGGGAAAATTTTCCGCTAGATGTAGCGGGGAACATTTTCCGCTAAATGTCGCCAGCCGCCGTCGGCGTAACCGCGCGGTGCATGATGGGTAAATTTCCGCTAAATTTAGCGGAAAATTTTCCCCGCTAAATCTAGCGGAAAATTGTCCGCTAAATTTAGCGGGAAATGTACCCATCATGCACCGCGCAGTTACGCCGACGGCGACGGCGACGGCGACGCCACTCAGGCCGGAAACGGGCGCCTAAGAGCTGCGCTCTAAAATTAAAGCCGTTTACAACGCCCTGTAACGCCGAATTAGAGCGCAGCTTTTGAGGAGGAGGGGAAGGCACGAGGGGAAAGGGGGGTCACGTGACCTCGGGGAGGGGGTCACATGGCCTGGGGGTCACGTGACCTCGAGGAGGGGGATTTTTCCCGCTAAATTTAGCGGGGAAATATTCCGATATATTTAGCGGGAAACATTTTCCGCTAGATTGAGCGGGGAAAACTTTTCGCTAGATTGAGCGCGGAAAATTTTCCGCTAAATTTAGTGGGGAAAATTTCCCGCTAGATTTAGCGGGGAAAATTTTCCGCTAAATTTAGCGTGGAAATTTACCCATCATGGACCACGCGGTTACGCCGACGGCGACGGCGACGCCGCTCAAGCCGTAAACGGGCGCCTAAGAGCTGCGCTCTAAAATGAACGAGTAATATTGTTTTTACATTTGCCATCACTGTTTTGTTTTCACAAAATTTAATATTTCTACCAACGTTTGGCAACACTTTCCCGATGTATTTTCAAGACTGTTTAGGTATTCTTATGTACGCGCTGGACTATCCCAGATTACTGGGTCCAAAGAATACAAGGTACTATGAATCATTTGTTTGAGTGTTGCTATTTGGTAGATAACCACTGAAGGTCGCGAAACAAACTGATTGCCCTACTGAAAAAAACCATTTGAGATTCAACGGGTCGACCCGCTTGAATCAAACGGGTGGCAAACCGGTCGATCCGTTCGGATCAAACGTGATTATGGGATACGGGTAGCCGTTTGAAACGGTAGCCGTTTGATACGGTAGCCGTTTCGATACGGGTGGTCGTTTTATACGGGTGACCCGTCGACCTGACACGTGACCACACATTTGAACGCGCCATGGAGCCATACGAGCGACCCCTTTGACAAACTGGTGACCGGTATGGCTAAACTGTTACCGGTATGAACCTGTTTACTTTCATAGAGGCGCCAAATGTTTTTTTTTCAGTAGGGTGCTTAACGATTGAGCAGAGACAAGACTAGAGACACATAAAGCTGACCATTCATCCCTATGACAATATGCTGGATTCCTTTTCAGTGCTCCTCAAATAAGGACACCATAAGTTCGGAATCGGCTTCGAGCTGAAAGAGACGTTTTCCCCTCGTTCGCCTCCACACTTGAGAGAATTCACCTGCTCTTCATATAATAAGCATTTTTGCTAAACAAATCCTAGTTGAAGCAAAGCACGAGTGGGATTACATTTTCGTGGTGATAAATACGAAATAATAAATGGACTGAAAAAATGAAAGCCGTTTACAACTCCCTGTAACGCCGAATTAGAGCGCAGCTCTTGAAGAGGAGGGGAAGGAAAGGGGGGTGGTCACGTGACCCCGGGGAGGGGGGGGAGGTCACGAAACCTGGGGGTCACGTGACCTCGAGGGGTGGGGGCCGAGAAAATTTTCCGCTAAATTTAGCGGGGAAAATTTTCCGCTAAACTTAGCGGGGAAAATTTTCCGCTAGATTTAGCGGGGAAAACGCTCCGCCAGATTTAGCGGAGAAAATTTTTCGCTAGATTTAGCGGGGAAAATTTTCCGCTAGATTTAGCGGGAAAATTTTTCCGCTAAATTTAGAGGGGAAAATTTTCCGCTACATTTAGCGGGGAAATTTACCCTTCATCCACCGCGCGGTTGCGTCGACGGCGACGCTGACGCCGCTCAAGCTGCAAACGGGCGCCTAAAAGCTGCGTCTAAAACATAAATCTTGGGTTTTGAGCGCACTTTACGCTATTTGAAAAAAACATTAAAATTTAAATAAAAACATAAAGAATAAACATAGGAACGGACAGAGCAGCGAAAGAGGTACTCTTTTGTCCGTCGCTACGTTTAAACTTCACGTTTTCATTTAAAGGGCTGTTTATACTCCAACGTCGACGAACGCAACGCGCGCCGGTGCAGACCAACGTTCGTCGGCCACTACGTTGCGCCGAGAAGCGTCCGAAAGATGGTGTTTACAGTCCAGCGCAGACCAACGCTGGTCCAGCGCGCCCTGACGAACTGCCCCACTTTACGCATGCGCGTCTCCGTGGCAACCGCATCGTCTCTACGGGTTATCTAAGGACGGTAGCTTGCGCCATCTAGCCTAGAGGCAATCGGTCAGTGTGGTTCGTCTTCATGTTGTCATGTCACGCTTCAAAACAACCATTCGGGGTAGCGGTTAGCAGTTCAAAAACAAGCAAATGATGGTGATAACGAGTGCAAACCAGTATTTATTTTCTCCTAAATGCCACACAAATGCCAAAAAAAAAGCCCGATAACCGTCGAAATCGTGACAAGCGACTCCGGCGATTTCGCTAGAATGCTTCAATGAAATCTATGCACTCGATATTCTACAGAAACCTCTTTCTGACAGGTGTCCAGTATGTTATCATCATAGCAGACTTTCACGCTGACTTAAAAAACGGACACCGAAGAGAGCGGACGACACCTAAATTACGCAATGTACGCGTTCGAAATTGTAACGCACTCTACAAAGCCTATTCAAACAATACAGGATTCAGTCCAATTGTCATCGCGTATCGCTAATATCGTTTACAAGCTGAGACCATTTACAAGATGGAACAGCCCAATTAAAAATTTCTGGCCGGCTAAATAGTTCAGAGGTTTCCGTGACCGCCGTTCCCGTACATTCGACGATGCTTTTTCGATCGGGAACGACTGCCGGTGAGTGCGACTGGCACATGATTATAAATAGCACATACATTAGGTCATCCTTAATTCTAATTAACCCTACCTCTGGCGCGTCATCGAGCTTCCAGCTTTTGCCGGCACCCCGACACCACGGCCCACCACCACCGGCTTGTTAGGTCGATAGGCCTATCGAGAATCGAGGGTAGCGCATCCTCGCAGCAGTCCACGTCCACGCACACAATCGCCCAGTCAAGCGCACGAACGTTAAATGCACACACCAACACGGGAACACGACAACAGCACACGACACACGGCAAGAACGACAGGTTCGGATCCCAGAAACCAGCATCTCGCACACTCTGACCGGCCCCAACGAACCCGCCAACCGGATTCCCGAATGAGGCATTCGCGCGAGGGCTTCTGGGATAGCCTGCGTCGGCGGCGCCGACGTCCAACGTTGAACGTAGAGCATGTCCAAGTCCGTCGCAAGCTACGACGTCGCGCGTCGACCTGCTCAGCGCAGCGCCGCGTTCAATTTGACGTTGGAGTATAGACACCCCGTTCGCAGACAGCGTCAGCGAGCGTGAACGAGCGCTTGCGCTCGTTGAAGTTACGACGGAGTATAAACAGCCCTTAAATTGAACAACGCGCTCACGTCGAACGAAATATACAAATTTAGATTGCTTATCGGGCAAGAATGACGTAAATCATTTTCTTGCGGTGTCAGTTTCTCATGGTGTCACAAAAAAGTAATTCGTTATTGGCGTCTAGGTATTTTTAAGCTTGCCTGGATACTTTTTTGTGTTTATTGTGCTGAACGAGCTACCAACATTTGTATTTAATGATGATATCAAGGGGGACGTCGGAGGAAGAGAAGACCTTCTCGTCGTCCGTAGCAGCCCTTTAATGTCTGCAATAGTTCCTAGAAAACAATGTTTCACAGCGATTTTAATAAAGAAAAAGTCGGGCAGGCATTAACGTAATGTTTGGTTTATTATGATAATAGGACCTTATAAACTGAGTTATAACCATGAACAGAGTAGTGCAGAAAGTGGTAAAGTTCCTCTTTCAGCTGTCCTGTATTTCTAGTTCGGAGACAACCCCCAAGATGACGTGCTTGAAAATGTCATTTATTAGAAATGGCTGCCGCCATCTCTCCTCGTGGACAGACCTCAAGACAGTGAACACAACTGTTTCCGCTTTTTATGAAAATCTTGTCTCTGGGTGCATAGGCGGCAGCTCTCGTCCTCGTAGCAGCACGAAAGCTCTACAGCGTGAACAGCGTGATGCGCAGGCGTTCTCTCGGATGCGGGTTGTCACCACCGCTACGGGAGGTTTTAATTGCTCCATGCGCGCTTTCTAGTGCAAATGAGCGGAGCAGAACGTATTGCTTTAGTAATGCATTTTTTCTCTACATCGAAACACTCCCTTCCACTCGTTAAAGGAATTTAGTGAGCACATTGTTCAAGTACCCCTAGGAACCCTAGAATCGCAGTGTACCGCTATTCCTTGGGCTTAGAATACAAGCTCCCCTGCGTAGGTGTGAATCACGGAACTGCTCTCGCGAGTGCTGTCGTCGCATCTTTCCTTCAAACCGACCGTACCCAAAAGAGGCATCATCACAAGGTAAATCCAGGCACAGTGGAACCACGATTTTTCCTCAGGAGATACCTCGCGACATGCGAATTTATGGATAATGGTACAATAATTTGTATTGTTGAAATTTAAACGAGCAGCTCGTTTATATTCAAACAATGCAAATTATTGTACTAGTATTCATAAATTCGCATGTCGTAAAGAATCAAGATTACTGGGACTTAGTTCCGACCGTCTTCATGTATATTCGCTCAGCAGCAGTGGAGGGGGAAAAGGTCGCCTGCTTACTCGTGTTGTTCATTTTTAAAGTTAACTTGAAAAACATATTGCCGAACACTAAACACCGCGGCCCTTCAGATGTTTACGTTTTACGGAATCAAGTCGGCAAATCCACGTAAACAAGGATCGATGGTTCAAAAGAGAATCATACACGCTCCACCAAATATTCGCGCTGCAGCAGTGGCAGCAGAGAAAACACCTGCTTCCGCTTTCCTTTGTTTTTATTAATGCTTTGAACAGGTTTTTACACTTGGGTGCATTATTTGTTTCCTTGCCTCTGGTGCTGCTGCGTTTCAGTTGCCTTTTTGTACGTGATATTGAATGCAGTACGCGTCTGACTTTGGTATGTGACTATTCTATAATCAGTTTCTACCAGAATGTGGCATGTTTTAGAATGCTCAGGTTGTAAGCATGAATTTCATCAGGAGTAAGAATTTATATCTTTAAAATGTATTTTCACCTAATCCTACGCTCTCAGAAAATAAGGTATGTTCTAACACCACAAAACAGGGACTTAAAACAGGGGTGCAAACACGAGTTTGCACCCCTTGTCACATATGCGACACCCAAAAACTTCATTTGGACGTACAGCGCACTGACGTCGAACAGAAAGCCCCAAGTTTTACGAGGGGCTTGGGAACGGTGATATGTACCTCATTTAACAGCTAAAGTACGTATCAAAGACTACATAAAAAAACACAGGTTTTGCAGTACGGCAAAGGAAACCTCGATTACTTTTGTGTAGTAAGTAACGCGTGCAATCGCTTTTTGAATAAGTTGTAACACTCGGCTATCAAGCCGCTAGTGAAAGTTGGTACCGTCCATTCGACGTCAGCGCGCTGTAAGCCTCACTAATGTTTTCGGGTGTAGTATTTGGGACACGGGGTGTAAGAATATACCTTTTTTTCTGAGAGTGTAGTGGTATCCGTTTGTCCAGCGCGTCCTGTTTGTCGCCAGCCGAGATCAGGAGAGGAACTTTTAGCTCTTTGCAGTTTCAATAGGAAACACGGTACAAATAACCTAACAATGTTCTTAATACAAATCTAATACCTTCATTTCACTAATCACCCAGTATCGTGTTTGTCAAAGTACTGCATCTGTTATATTTTTAAATCATTTATTTTAGGTTCTCACAAAAATATAAAATATATATAAAAAATATAAAAAATCAGATTGCAAATTTTTAAATGTCGTGCTCAAAAACAACTCAATATTATCAGCTATATAAACGTTACAAAGAGTCCCACCTAATAACTAACTGTCGTTCTTGAGTTGTATCATATAATATCCCAAAGATCTCAAACATGCTCCTTGATTATATCGATTCAATGACATACTAATTTGCTTCCCAGAGTAAATTTTAAATGAGCAGCTCTCTTCTTTCACTATCTACATAGGGTTGTGTAGCTGCTTGGTAATTCGCATATTAGCTGATATGCATGTTTCAATAAATCGTTAAATTTTTGTTGTGACTACATATTTTAGTCAATATTCCCGTAAAATGTAAGGATATTGCAATTTATACATTTATGGCAGATATAAGCTAATTGCGGATGACTACTTTTGTATAATGTAATTACTAACTCTGTGACTTTATAACAATAGTTACGAGCAATATCAAAGGCTTGCTTGGAGCGCGTGGACGAGACGCTGGTTGGTGTTTGACAATTTTGCCCAAATATGTTTGACGATTTTTGCCCAAATGTGCCAGGTGACAGTCAAAGTACCATCAGTAAAGACTAACTTTTCGCGATTCGCATTACCTTAGATATTTTGGAGATGTAATTGCTTGGATCGTCGGGCGAGTACCCAGCTGAAAAGATCCATAGAAACGTGATTATTGTATTTCCTATTAAAAACTACAAACCACTTAATATAACTACCTAATTTCAGATAAACCAAAAACCCGAATTTAAAACGATGGCACTCAAGGCCCGGATTGAAAATGGCATCGTCTATTCCCCGTACCCTTCGGAGTCCCCACCAGAAATATCCCTTTACCAGGCGATGAAACAGTCACTCGAACAACATGGCAACCGAACTGCTCTGGTATTTTTTTCAGTAAAATCGAAACTAACCATAGTTATTAGTTGCGTCTATGATGTAGACCGCTTGTGCTTCCATATGAGTGCACATTATTTAACCTAGAATTTAAAAAAAGTCAATATTGAAGCAAACGTTTCCTAATAACATCTATGTTCAAGAGCCTAGCCTACTGTATAAATATTCTAAAGAAAGGGTTGTTCTACGAAACTTGCTTTGTTAAAACAAAAATCACTTACTGTAAAACTATTTAAAGAAAATTTGTGAGCACTTGGAGTATTTGTCGATGTTTAGAAGGCGTTTGACTGCATCAATCATGTTACATTACTTACAAAGTTGTATCTTTACGCTATTCGTAATGTTGCTTTGGATATGATTGGAAGTTATCCTCGTGATTGCTACCACCGCTATGTACTAAGCAACATTTTAAAAATCTGATCTTCTGCCACAAGCTGCCGACGTGCCGCAATGAAGTATAGTGAGACCACATCATTTTAATGTTTACATCAGTGACATTGCAAATATTGATGACTAAAATAGTTTCACCTATACTGATTATACCAGTATAATTTTTCAGGTACTGATACTGATCACATTATAAATAGTGCAAATACATTCTTGAAAAAGTTAAATACTTGAACAGATAACAACTTTTTACAAATAAATTGTAGTAAAACCAAAGCCGTAATATTCGGATCAAGAAATACGAACTTTCTTTATTCCTCCATTCTTTCTCGTGGAACACGATGTATAGATATAGTGGAAAGCGTAAACGTTCCGGGAATTGTATTTAATCAATACATGTCATGGGACGAAACGGTACAACAGACATATCAAAAGCTGTCGAGAGTTGTAGATATTATGTACAAATATCGCCACATCATCCCAATTTCGGTTATGTTTCTTATATACAATTCCCTTTTTTACACATAAGTATAAGTACTGCTTCTTAGTATGGGGGAATACGACCGCCACAAACATTAAACTAATGCATACTCTAAAAAGCTGCTCGCAATATATGTAGCAATGCGTACGATACTCATACCACTCCATTATTTAATTTATTGAATGTTGTACAAATTCCTAATCAGTATTATTATCAACTCTTTCGTGCATTAAAATGTCTCTTGAGAAAAGCGAAAATGTATTCATATCAATTTTCAACCTTTGGTTGAGGTAGGTTGCCTATGAGACTCGCTGTGTAGACACGTAGATGCTGCCGCACTCTAGAACAAACAATGGTAATCAGATGTTGAAATGCACATTGCCACGTTTTCTTTAAATCGCTTGACTGAAGTGACTAGAGAAGTGTTCAGGTCAATCACGGCAAAGTGTTCGTTCAATTTTGTGGGGGAGTGTCCGTGGAATTTGTGAATCTTGAAATT
The DNA here is from genome assembly GCA_037355805.1 of Ixodes ricinus. NCBI lineage: Eukaryota > Metazoa > Arthropoda > Arachnida > Ixodida > Ixodidae > Ixodes > Ixodes ricinus. The sequence continues at coordinate 126,748 of JAZHYW010055579.1, read as the reverse complement.
CTGGGTTAATCGGTTACCGTCGTCCTCCCTACCCCCCCCCTTTTCTGGGGTCGGAATTATTTTTGTTAAACATTGCGTATATGTACATGCTCTCATGTCTGCTGCTGCGAGGAGGCGGAGGCTCGTCAAGCAACAATAGTGTTGCTTTTTTCTCTGTCTCCCTTCTCCAAACAGAGAGATATAAATAATAATGAATTTGAATTTAATTAAAATGGCTGACAACCTCAATATCCACAAATAATTTACGTTGCCGTCGTCTAAAACTTCCTAGACGAACATGGTTGTACACACCGAGTTTTACCTGCTACACACCTATTGGAGATAAAGAAACGACAGACTTATATAGTTTAAAAACCTGTGAAGGTTTTAAAAATGGAGGCGAGAGAAATTATATTTGATCTTTCGAGGACGCGGGCTGCCACTAACGAAATCTGTAGCCGCGCCCTGACAATTCGCAGGAAAGTTGAGGCTGAAGCAGGAGTCTCAAACACGCGACCCGCCGGCCGCATGCGGCCCGCGACGCCCTGGGACGCGGCCCGCCGCCAACCGGCAACGAGTTCCGGTTCCCATGTTTCGAGCGCTAGAAACGGCATGCGCCATTGGGATTTCATCTCGTCAACTCATTTTCACTCGAAGAGTAGCACTGTTCTTTCAACGTATGCACATATTTCATTCTTATATGCGTTCATTCACCCCTTGTTTAGCTTTATTTATTGCTTGCCAGCTTTTTCTTTTTTTTTTTTGTAATGAACAACGCTTCCGCTACTAGTCTGCAAGTGCTAGCTATTCGGTGAAGGATGCCTCTCGGCTGCGTGAACTCTGGATCAGCCGCAGCAACTGCCAAAAATAAAGCTACGAGGAGCTCGGGATTCTCGCCATAAACAAATGGCAGCACCCAAAGAAAAGTATTTGCTCACGGTGTTGTAATAAAAATCGTCAAGAAAGCTTGAACTGCAAAGTTAACTGATTCTTTCTTTTAGAAACATGTTGCGCATTGTTAATTCCTTAGTTACTTGAGCAACGGGAACGGCAGTGTGATTGTTCTCATGGTATTTTAAAAATGGCAGCATTTTGGCGGGGCGGTGTCATTTTAATTGTTGCCATCATATTAGGCCAGGGCCCAAAGTTCTCATGAAAACTAATTGAAATCGAAAGACGGCACTGGCAAAACTGGGATTTTACAAAAAGCATAGAGTGCGAGGTCTCTCCTCTTTAAACATTTCTGACCCCCCCCCCCTCCTTCTTAAGTTTGCTCGGGACCTTTCCGGTGTGAGCTATCTGGCCCCCACAATCCAATATAATTGAGACCACTGTGCTAAAGGAATACCGAAACAGTATACTCCGTCATATGCCGTGTAAAACCCACTTCCAACAGTTTTTTTTTTTCGGTGGGGGGGGGGGATGTTTTTTTTTTTAAAGTTCACTTTGTCATTTACGGGATTTCTTGAGCATGCTCTCCATGTGGTTCCAAACAGCCGCTCACACGCCTTGTTGGCTGTCGGTCAATCGCTCAAGGCCTCCACTGATGTTGCAGTCCCGAAAACAGGAAAGTGAGAGAAACTAGGGCGAGAAAGAGGCTCTTCGCGCGAGTTGAACGCGAACTGCGCGAAGCGAAACGTCGGACGCGCAGAGACTTGCTCCCTTTTTCTTTGCTGTGCATCAGATTTTATTTCTTCGGCCTTTCGAATATATCTTAAGACGCAAAGATTCGCCAGAGCATCTATGCTCTCAGCAGGCGGAACCGCGTCGCAGGATATAACGACCAGTGTGAATCTTGACAAAAAAAGCAGAACCGGGCGAGACGCGCGCTTCGACGTAGGAATCTTCCAAACCAACCCGGAGGCGGACCTCTTTGGTATTCATGCCATGGCAACGGCGGTAGCGAGGTCGGGGAGGTCGCGAGTTGCGGCAGGGCAGATAGAGTGGAGCAGGAACACCGCTGGCAGGTGGTGTGTGACATAAAGTCTGAGGAGCACCCACGTCAAAGAAAAGCGGAGGAGGCGCGGAAGAAAGTAGTGACGTTTGCCGGGTGGTGTCCAAAGAAAAAACGGACTGTCCGACTTCAACTTCCACCTAATACGACGGACACGATCCATAAGGATCCTGTCGTCATTGTCCTCACTTGATCGTGCCCTTTTCCACAAATACTGCCAGCCGTTTGAGAGATCAATGTCTGAGTGATGTTTCGGAGTTCGTAGCGTATCGTTCAACGCCTCTGCGGCCTTATTTCTCGAAATCCAAATTCCTGATCATCATCCCTTTAATGACTTGTACACTTTCATCATTTTTGATAGGAAACGACTTTCATAAAAAGGTTTTGCCCTATTGAGTTCAAGCAAAACAAAGGGTTACTGAAATATTCTTTTTTCCGTTATGGGTGACGAGATATATAGCTTGATGAAATGCGTGAGGCAGTAAAAAATTACCACGCAACTCTGTGCCTTCGTAGCAGTGTAACTCTTAGAGGCTCTCCACACCCCTTACAATAATTTATGTTCCAAATGAGATATTTTCTAACATATTAACCTTTTTCAGGTGTGGAACGATGAAAATATTACCTTTACCGAGCTGCTCAGGATGTTACAGCGCTATGCAGCTGGGTTTCAAGGTTACGGTGTTACTAGAGGTGAGAAGGTTCTAGTGCATCTGGATAATTCACTGGAAAACGTAATCGCCATGTTAAGCATTATATTTGCCGGAGGAGTTGCTGTGGTTTCCTATCCCATGTTGTCAAATGGTAAGAAATTATAATATTTTCTTTTAAGAACAGTATAATAAAGAATAAGTCAATGTGTTTCCTCTTAAACAATAGGCCTTATGCGAAATTGCTTGGTGGTCTGACAACACTGAGAGCGTTGCCATTTTAATCTTTGCAAGCGTCGTCAGTACCGAAGCACGGTGGAGGCATCGTAGACAACCGTACGGGCAGTGTGCGATGGCGCCGCAGCTGTGTTTTGCGTCTTCCTACCATAAAATGTGGACGAACAATTCAAAGAACCCACCGCAAGTGCCTGACGAAACCCTCGGAGGCCTGTGAATGCGGCCGCGTCATTGTGCACTGCCCGTACGGTTGTCTTCGATGCCTCCACCATGCTTCGGTACAAACGACGCTTGCCCACATTAAAATGGCGGCGGCCTCAGTTTTGTCAGATTAGCAAGCAATTTCGCATAAGATGTATTCCCTCTTGACAAAATACGCCGCAAGACAAGGGACAAAGGGGAGACAACACGAAGTGCTTCGTGTTGTTTCCCTTACTTTTGTTAGCGCTTCGTGTTGTCTCCCTTACTTCGTCCCTGTCTTACGGCGGATTTTGTCAAAACAAATCATGCACCAACTGGCTCATCTGTCACTATTGATGCAATGTATTCTATAAAATATTTGAACATGAGATTGTGTCACGGGATGCGGTAGGTAATGGTTATATGTTTTCGATATATGTTATTTCTCCGAGAATTTCTTTCTCTCTCTTTCTATCTGTTTTTGAAGATGTTGCATATCTCCTTATTTCCAATGTTCACTCTTAACGCAATATAGGACTTTGAAGCCATCGAAATAAATTTACTTGCCTGAAAAAAATACATATCTGCACCGATATTTATAATTTACAATAAGAAAACACTTGCGAAGAGTTATTTACTTTCTGGAAGCGTCTTAGAATATCTATACTGGCAGTCACAGTTTACAGCTAAAGACGACGGGTTTACCGCGGCCATCTTCCACTAGTCCTTGCTTTCGTTTGTAACGCAAACAGCGGGATCGTTGCGTCTATTGTACCGATTTCAGCTCAACTCACTCAGAAGCTTGATAACTAACGGCGTCGTCATTCCCTGATGGGGACTTCTCCTGTTCATGAAACACCATAACGACAGAGCGAGATCCACGACTTGCGTTTTAGAAGCAGGACTGACGGTAATTAAGGGCATAAAAACAAAGGGTACAATTTCGAACGTAAGCACAGTAGTTGCGATCGGGAAACTGCACAATAAAGTTCATTGTTTGTATGCGTTCGGTGCCATATTCACGAATGAAGCAGGTCCCTCGGCACATGCAATTCATTTTACGGTTCTTGAGGGTGCTTATTAGTGTAAGTAGGAAATTCTGATTGTTTTATGTTCTAAACTACGATAATGGTTGTGTCGTGTGCACCCATTATTAATTTATCACCTGATCCGTTTACTTGCAGCGGTTTAATTCGTGCCTTTCGTAAACCAACTAAACCATAAATATATTTAAGCTGCATGCCGTTCGACTTATGTTTGTGACACCTATCCGAGCGAAAGTTGTAAAAATGCATTGATTTATATGCAGATAACCTGATTTATCTCTTGCCCGCCATTAAACCAGCGCAAAAGAGTTGTTTTAAAGTTAAATATACTGGCTCGGTACAACCTAATTTGACCCACCATCCTACATCTTCGCTCGCATTGATCATAGTGATAAGGTCGGCATTTCAAATTTCAAAACATCGCTATTTCAGTGTTTTTTTCGTGCCTCACACTTTGTTAGGTTGGAACCGCCTTCCGGCCTCGATCGCCATATGCACTGATATTGTCCTGTTTATAAATGTTCTGACTATAAAGTGCACATTGTAAATATTCTTATTGCTCACTCCCCTCTTCAATGTATTTACCTTGAGGGTATTGGAAATAAATAATTAAATAAATAAATACCGGCATGGCCATGAATGAACTGATCTTTATGTGTTCGAATAGTGCGAGAAGGTAAGAGTGGTTTACTTTTATATGCAGTGCGTACCATCAAAATTTCTGGTTGCTTTCAAGAAAGTGAAGTTCATCCGTGCTCTCTCGCTGAAAGAGGTGTCCACGAAATAAAGCAGTCCACAGGCGATCCCTCATTGATACTTCAAACCTGACGGACTCAGATCGACGGCTCATTTTTCTTCGCTCAGAGTCCCTGGGAGAACATAAAGCAGCCTTCGATTTTTGTCCGTCAGGTTACATGTGTGTGATGAGTTAACACGACAGAACCATCCGCCTAGTTTGGCGAATAAAACAATCAGAATTAACTACTTAGCCCCAGTCAGCATCTGCACGAACCGCAGAAATTACATCAGCTGAGTTAATTTCTTCATCGATCGATATGGCACCGTATTCCGGCAAACAAATACACTTTCCTGGGCAGATCCCCGATTACTATTCAGTGGTAGTTTGAAACAATACCCGTCGTTTTTCTGCCTTTTCTTTACCTCGGTCATTTCCGTCCAAAACGCAGGTAGGGATCTCGCTCTACCGTTATCGCGTTACTTGAATAGGAGGTGTACGCGTCAGCTGAGGCCGACGCCGTTAGGCATCACGTTTCGCTTTGAGGAAAGCTGATATCGATACAATGGGCGCAACGATCCCGCTATGTAGTGGCGGCACGTACTATTATCACAACATATACGCTGTTTTTTTTCGTTAAAGCCGTCTTTATCTGAAAGCAGTGACCACGTACGCAAGCAATTGTAAGTAGAAAATGCGTATGCGTAGAACTACTAGCGAAAATCACACCCTTTACCAACAATTGTCGTGCGTGCGCGCAAAGCTACTCAGATCTCGTGTCAGCTCCCGTGTCAGGTGGCGTGTTGAGGGGTGAAGGGGCACTAAGCAACAATGCCATGTTGCGAGGCGGGAGCTAAACTTCAATATTTTGACGCGGAATCGTTTAGAAGCTCATGTCGCAGAAAAGCCGGCGTCGGCGTCGGCGCCGGTGTCGGCGTCGGTGGGACGGAAAAACTTTTATTAGTCAATAGGGTCACGACCTAAGTAGCACGAAGTGGGCTCTGAAAAGGGGGGGGAGGCGAGGGTGGTCTTACGGGAGCAGCCCATGCGGGTTCCACGTCGGTTTTGCAACTCGGGCCCCTCTCTGGACCCCGCTTGGGCTGCCCACCGCGCTTTCTTCGTGGGACACACAGCGGGTCTACTTCGGCAGCCCACGTGATATCGCGCAGGGAAACTCATTTCGTTCGGAGTCATTTCGTATTTTCCTAGTGCTGTGGGGTATTGCAGTCCATTCTATATTGAGCATGCCACACTTTCCCCGTGTAAATACGGGAAATATTACCATGTTGATCAATCAATAGACGTATTGAGTACGGCCATAAACAATTGTGCATTTCAGGTATACGAAATATAACAAAAAACATTGCGTACATTTTAAACAAAATATTCTCTTGCACAAGTACTCGGGATACAGAGACAGCTTGATCCTTCTACAGACACCGAATTTGAGAACATATGCGACATACTGACGAGCGTGCTTCGAATTTACCCTTAAATATGGCAGTCTGCGTAAAACGTTCCGCTCCACGTTAAACGGCCATCTCAGTTTATTCCCTGAGTTGTAAGTTAGTAATGAAGTTTAGCAAGCCTAACATTTTCCGCTACCGTTTACAAATACAATCCTCGGCGATTCGTCATCAAATTAAGCCGATTTCTTGTGTTGAACGTTAAGTAAATATTAACATTATTATCGGGAAATGCCTTTTTTGGGAGTTGCACATGTAGTACAAGTTGGGAATGCCCTCGCTTTGCCGCATTGGTGCCCACACCGTTGTTAACTTGGCCACCGCGGAGCCGAGGTGGGACATTCGAGGCTTTTACGTTATCAGCCTAAGTTGGGCATTCCCATGCTTTTTCACTTGATTTCATTTCATTTTATTCTCTTAAGAACCTCTCGTGAGGCATTACATAAAGGGGTACATTAAATTATAATTTCTTATAATAAAATTGGGAAAACCCTGATGAGCACAAGAAAAAATAAAAAAAGCATCATTAAACCATAGATTATACAAACAACTTAACAAGCTCCTGAGTAAAATTGTGGTAATCATTTGTTGTCGCCAAGCTTGAGGGCAGGCGTTTCCCATCCGAAATGCATAATGGGAGAGGTGAGTACTTGTAGAAGTTAGTCCTGGAGAAAATGGGTTCAACTTTACATGGATGACCTAGGCGAGAGGAAATATGAGGGGCTGGGGAAGTAAATGTCCTGGGTGACCATGGGTTGTAGTACAGTCTATGCACGAAAGAGTGTCGGTCGATTTTTCAGCGAGTGTCAAGAGTATGGAGAGATATGTACTGTTTTAGAGAAGAAACACTATTTCGGGAATTATCACGTGTGATAAATCGAATGACACGATTCTGAAGAGTTTCGAATTGGTTGATGAGATGTATTTGAAGTGGGTTCCATATGATGGATGCGCATTCCAGCGTAGTACGGACTAACGTAGTATATGCTGAACATTTGACATATGAGTCTGCAAGATGAAGATGCCTTCTTAAAATTCCTAATGTTTTGTTAGCTTTACAGCAGTTGTAGTCAACGTGATATGTGCATGATAAGTCTTTAGAAAAGTAAACTCGTAGATATATAAATGTGCTAACCCGTTCAATTTCGCAAGATGAAATGACATATAGGAAATAGAATTTCTTTTTTGATCTGGAAACTGTTATAATTTTATATTTATCCTGGTTAATCATCGTAAACCAAGATTCACACCTAATTGTTACTTTTTCTAGAACACTCTGTAGGTTGATGCAATCATCAATGGATGAAATATTGCGATAGAGCACAAGGTCATCAGCCTACAGTCTTACGGTGGAGGTTAAGGAAGACGGAATGTCGTTTATATAATCTAGGAAAAGAGGTGGGTCAAGAACTTAACCCTGAGGGACGTCGGAGATTATATTCAGTGGAGAGAAAGGGGTATTATCGACGATCACAGATTGAGCGCGATGAGACAGGAAGGTCCGAATCCAGGTGACAATATTATTATTCACGTTCAGGTGGGAGACCTCCCATAACAAACTAATATCCATATATGAATATTAGTTTGTTATGGGGATCCACGGTCAAAAGCCTTTAAAAAATCAATGAATATTGAATATGTTTATTTTAAAGAGTGCATATTACTATGAAGGTTGCAGGTGAGTGCGAATAGTTGGGTAATACAAGATAGATTTTTACGGAAGCCATGCTGAAAAGGGAACAACAAGTTGTTACTATCCAAATGTGACATTATGTTGCTGTAAACATTGTTCTCTAAACTTTTGCATGATGCACTAGTCAATGAAATAGGCGTATAGCTTTTTAGCTCATTAGGATTACCTGATTTGAAGATGGGTACTACGTTCGCATTTAGCCAATCACACGGCAGTTGGGAAAGAGCTACCGATTGTTCAAGAAAAAGGAGCAGAAATTGGGCGGATATAGCTTTCGTCACTTTTAAAAGTCTAGAGTTAATTCCGTCGCAGCCAGGTGAAGAGTTTAGAGGAAGTCTCTCAATGACGTTCAAAATACCGTCTATAAAGAGGGAAATATCCTGTATGTCCGTCGGGCTTTTGAAACTCGGTAGGAGGGGTGCTGTATGAGCTTTTGTCATCGTCAGTCGAGAAAAGAGAGAAACGACATCCATGAGAGGGTCAAAAGAACACATGATATATTTACAAGAAGGAAGATAGAAACGTGTCAGAAACGTGTCGAAACAATAGGAAAATAATTAGCAATACGAAAAGCAAAACACTGAAGGCAGTTAAAGTGACGTCAACACACTCATAGCCCGTTCCCGCTACCGTTCTTGCCTTAAGTTCAAGTCTTTCCCCTCGGTGCCTTGCGGAGCGCCGCCGCTTGATGTGATGCTGCATAAGCCGGTGTCGCGTACTCCCCTGGAGTTGTTCGTAGCAGGCGTCGCCGACCGTAGCGGCTGGTCCTCCCTCAGAGCTCTGGTCGTCACCGTGCGTCGCGGCCTGACCCTGGCTTTCACCGCTGCTTCTGTCCTCGCGCTCGCCGTTCTCTGGCACGCGCTCGTTCCCTTCCTCGTCTTCTTTTCTTCCACCCGTAATATTCGTCAGCAGAACGTGACAGCTTTACGTGTAAAGATCTCACCGAAATACGCGTTAAAAGTTAAAGCAATTGCTGCGGGACATATAAGGTGATCTAGCGGGTCTACGGTAGGGGCTTGGCACCCCTCCGAGTAGGATTGATTAGGAACAAACAATTTGTGGGGGTTTCAGTTACTATTTTTCTTAGGTCATTGTTGAAAAATTTGCGTTTTGTTAACTGGATTTCCTGTTTATATCAATTCGAAAACGCACGAAAGTGAAGCCATATGCCATCAGTGTTTGAGTTTACAGCCTTACCGTAAAAACGTTTTTTCTTATTTAAAATGCACTTTACTCTTACTGAGAACCAGGTAGGAGATGAGTCGGTGGTAAATTGTTTTTAGGAATAAACTGATTCGTGGAGCTAAGCAGCGCGCGAATAAATATAATACAGTTCGCCTCTACTGACCGAACATGGAAAGTGTGCTTAAAACCTGCCAACGCTCGGAGGAGAGAAGAATCCAGACCCACTGAATCTGCCTTTGGGTTGTCCGAGATGGTTTTTGACGACTTCTGTTTGTCCGGGACCCTTACCGAGAGAGTGGTGGTTATGAGGGCATGATCGCTAATTTGTGATAGAAAATTTGTTGAAGAGATATGTTCAGGATGGGTAATAGAAACAGGTCTAATATTGAATCGCTACGTGCTGGCTGAGTAATTTTCTGATGGAGACCAAATGCAGAAAGAAGGTTAATAAATTCCAGACACTCTAAATGGTTACTAAATGTAAAAACAAGAGTACCATCTGACCATTATTAGCGGGGAAGTTGAAATTTACTGGTTAAATAATAATGCGCTCAGGGTAGGTAAAAACACTTCTTCCAAGCTGGCGCCAAGTTTCTCAGCAAAGTCCCTCCCATAGCTGAAAGGATGATAACATACGCCCAATACAAATTTTAGATACAATATTTTAAATTCAGCCAACACTAGTTCAAGATCAGTTCCAACTTCCACAACAGAAGACTCGCTACCTTTAATAGCAATCAAAACACCTCCTCCTCTGCGATCAGTTGGGTCTTTACGGTATATAGTAGATAAATTTGAACCAAAAACCTGTCCACTTGGAACGTCACTATTCAGCCATGTCTATGTGCATAAAATAATCTGAGAATAGCACATGTGCGCATTTTAAAGCAAAATATCTTGTTTATTAGAAAAGCTGCGAAAATTTGTGAACAAAAAGGGAAGTTGGTGTGCACGTGAGGCACAATCGGTTGACCTTGGGGATGGTAGTCAAGGCTGCGTACCGCTGACACAGTCGTTTTCAATAAAGCTTTCGCTCTGGAAGTCGTAAACAAACACCTGATTGCCTACATACAATTTGTCATGCGCAAGTCTGCTTCCCAACCCGTCTGCTCTAAACGTAGCGCCATATTCCCAAAGCTTTCTACGGGCGATACGTATTTTCGGAGAATAGTCATTTCCTATCCATACCATAGTGTCAAGGTTTTTGAGCTAGGGAGCGTTTTTGAACATAGCCATCCTTTTCCGAAAGTCTAAAAGTTTCATAATGATTGGTCAATGGAAATCTCCGCGATCGGTGGATCCGTTCAAAAACACCAGGCGCTAGGTTTAGATTATCTGTCAGGAATGCTCTGACTGCTGTTTCCAGCTGCTCATGGGTTTCTGTGGGTTCCTCCGCTATCCCCTAATGAATATGTTGTTTTTCGTAAATGGTTATTAAGGTCATCAACCGTTGCGGTTAATTCTTCAACGAGTTTCTGTTGTTCCTTGACAGATGCAAGTTCGCTTTGACATAAACGAGCTTTGATTTCAGTGATGGTATATCTTCGATAGTCTTGGGGGGTTTAGTAACCTTATTTTCAAGCGGGTTTACCCTCCGCTGAATCTGCAAAACACCTGCCTCAATCCGGTTGAATTTCGAAGTGTTATCAGTTTGGTAGTCGTGAGTTGATTTCGTCAAAAGATCGAGAGACTGCACGATAGCATCCAGTTAAGCAGGTTCAGCAGTGTCTGGTCCAGGATTAAGTTTCACATCACCCGACACCATTAGAAGACATGCCGGGCAAAAGAAGAGCACAGAACTTGGTCGCGGCCGAGATAACACGCAAGGCATAGAAGCCTTTCGAACTGTCGCGCCTTTCCGCTCTACGATGATGTCGTTGATTTACGCCGGCAAAAGAAAAATCCTATGCCTACAGGGTACACAGACAGTTCCACCCTCATGGCTCGGGAGCAGCATCCAGCAGAAAATGGCACTGATAAGGGCAAATGTCGCAATGTCGTAAGGTATTGCCTGAGTGAAACAAGCGATGCAGTTGGCCCCAAAGATCAGACTGGCCGCGGATCCCGGCGTGCGCCGCCCTTGGTGGTCTTTTGTAGCCGAGTCGGCATGTCCAAAGCATACGTGGACACAGGCATGAATTGAAGCGAAGCAGCACCGTGACGCTGAAGTGATAGTGGTGCCCTCGTTGTACAGCCCCCACTGCCCACGTGGGCCCCGAATGGGCCCAACATTTTGTGCGACTTGGAGACGTCGAATCCACGTGTGACGTCAATCAACATAACCTCGCGCGGGAATTTCAAACAACCCGCAACGCTCGCGTGTGGCGTGACGTGTCAAGTTACACACAACGTTGAGTGACGTCACATGGGACGTCACATGAAAGACCACGCGTTGAATGAAAGTGATTGAAACATGACATTTAATGCGAATCAAAGGTTTTATTACGACATAGTGAACAGAACATCGCAGAAAAAGACAAGGACAGAGAGGAGGAACAGGCACAACAAAAAAGCGCCGACTCGCAACAGAATTTATACACAAAAATAAAAATTAAAGACGTTTACGATTCTCTGTAATGCCGAATTAGACTGCAGCTCTTGAGGAGGAAAAGGGGAGGTTATGGAGGGGAGGGTCACGTGACGTCACACGTCACGTGTGACGCCATTATGGGAATCGTCCCATAATGCAACGCGCAGTAACGCCGACGGCGACGGCGACGGCGACGCCACTTGAGCCGCAAACGGGTGCCTACGAACTGCGCTCTAAAAGCGCTCGTGGGTTGGGCATGTTCCTTCACTCAGTCTTTTTTCTTTTTGTGCGTTGTTCTGTTCATTATGTCATCATACTAACTCGCCCAACTGACAACACTTGAGCAAATCAAACGTCGCCCCATGTCTCAAATGATTTCACTTGACAAAAAAATCATTCGCTTTAAAAAACAAAATTAGTAATTTTAGGCGGAGGTGGAATTCGTGGAGGTGGAATTCGTGAAAAGTCGTGGAACCCACGACTTTTCGGTTGCAAGCCAGACACGCCACCGACTAGGCCATGTACACGCGCTTCCATGGCTTAGGAAGGAGCGGGGTTTAAATGTTTAGCTATCACGCTCCACTCATAACGGCGAAACTTCAGAATCCTCCTGTAATTTGTTTTTCTCGCATTAGAAAAAAAAAGTTTTCTTATGAAACTTTTAGAATTTAACGGCCATAGACTCTTCCCCTAATTTTGTTATTTTCGTAATTTTACTTGGACAACCACAGGGTAGATATACGTCTGTTTAGAGAGCGAAAGTGTTTTTTTTTACAAATAAAGGATAAAAAAGATTAAGTATTTTGTGTACGGCTTTATAGATTTTTTATTTGTAATACATCTTCAAGGCTTTCAATAGAGAACGTTATAACTGCCAGGCGCAGAGCGATAAAAAAAGATGACAAATGTGCTAACTTTTCTGCGCATTGTTAAGTTTGTTTTTCAAAATATCTGAACTATAAAAATTGCATAATCATCACAACATGGCAAGCTCAGTGCCGTTCAAGTTACACAGGAAATTGTGGAGCGCCTCGATGAAAATTTGATTTTAACTAAATTATTGAAAGATGCCTAGTTTTATGCACACTATAAAAATTCACACCACGCTCACGCCATAAAAAAAAACATTTCGGGCATATTATTTATGGAAAAGGTTTGGAACCTCGGGGTAAAAAGCCACGAATTTTCTTTCAAAAATCGGAAATGGTAGAGCGCAACGTTTGGGACTTTTGACAGAATGACCCTACAACAATTATGACAGTGGGCAGTATTCGCTCTTCAAGAATTATCATCATCATCATTTGTATCTGTTGAGTGCTTGTGAACAACCTATTGCGAGGAGCATGATGTAGTCAATTTCTTGTCAGGCTCACTGGTTATGTCAAACATATATTAATTTACTGTTTTTTCCAGATGACATTTATTATAGAATAAAACATAGTAAACTCACACACATTCTCACTACAGAAAGTGAAGCTACACGATTCAGCGACATGCCTGGCCAGCTGGACATAAAGGTACGCAGATATTGAGAAAGGTCGGAAATAAGGCGTTTCTGCGCTGTATAGCTATCAACAGGATATTGGTTAATAAATACAAAAGGTTAGCATTAAAGAGGTTAAAGGTATGTTTGTGCTAAAAAGGTTACGACACTTTTTCTCTACATTTGCATAATACTCAAATGATTCGGCACAATTAATTTCATGATTCCTGCACCAGTTATATAACAAAATATTTAATCTGTTTCAAATGAAAGAATATTCAGATATTTTTTAACAAGACAGTTATAAGTTTTGTTCTAAAACACAGCGTTTTCTGAGAATATTGTGAACTCTATCTTAACACAAAGTATATTTATCATTTTTAATAAATTAAAACAAGGGTTACTTTCACCCCATGTAAACAAAAACGAGAGCCTTAATACATGCACATTTTAATACAAACATGCGCTAGATATTTTTTGTGGCTGTTTCTATTATAGTCTCAAAGTACATTGTGGTAGCATATGTGCCCAACGAATAGTGTTAACTTCTAATGTTTCTATATTTTATATATTGGAAGAACTTACTATTTTATTATGTCGGCAGTCTTTCTACTAATTCATTTGTTAACAGACATCACTAAAAACTTTCGAAACTGTACGAGGGTATTAGTGAATCCTGTTTCTAAACTCCATTTCGTTTTAGTCTAGGTGAATCTTTTACTGTTTGACGTAAGTTTACTTTTTAAATGAGGCTGATGTTTTGCTTTTTAACAATTATTTACGCGTTTCTTGCTTTCAGAGATTTTTTACTGTAGGAAACGCCCCAGGATTCGTCTCAGTGACTGAATTCAAAAACTTGAATGAAGACACATACCAGGAATTCCCGGTGGAAGACGCGAAGAACGAGTTGGCTGCGCTAATTTACACGTCCGGAACAACCGGTCACCCGAAGGCTGTTGAGTTCACGCACTTTAGCATTGTTTCAAATTTACCTCAATCAAGGTGGGTTTTCGACCGTGTGCTTATCTGCTCAGAGGCAGAATTGCGTGTTTGTATGAATTAGGCATCACCGCATTTGTAAAAATGTTACAGGATTGTGTACTAATTACAATATTCTCAAATGGTTACAGAACCCATTTTATCCTTACATTAAATTTTCTACATAAGCGAGTCCTCAAGGCCTGCTCATATTCGACTATATGGGCTATGAATCTTGAGGGCCGCTTGGAAGCTTCTAATTGTTAGGCTAAATTATGTTTAAAGTAAGAAACGTGATTCTTCTGAGAATTACAAAAAATTCCTCTACATTATGGCAGACGTAAGCAATACAGGATTTGAAAAACAGTATGTATGTCTTTTGAACGTAAATCACACTGTATAACAGTTATATTTCGCACAGATAAGTTGTGTTGCGCTAACTGTAAAGATAAAATGCCGGTTAAATAGCGAAGCTATTTTTGAGAATATTTTTAATAAATAGCAGTAAAATACTATGTATATCTTATGTGATACACTATAGATTGATATCCCAGGCAGCATGCCAAAGAAGCGCCTAATTTTGCCAAAGTTTGGCGATTCTATCTACGCCCGTAGCACTCCACACAAGGGATCTGCCACTCGACCAGAACAAACACAAGGATCAACGGAATATTTCGAAGCCGTACTTCAAGCCTAACAAGACTGGCTCCAAAGCACTAGCGCCAAAAAAATTGTTTGCTTTTTTGTGACTTTCTTCTGGTCCGCCGCATAATTTACAAAGTGCGAACCACAAGCTAAAGATGCCACCATTCAACCAAACGACCACAGTTAAATCTCGGCAATCGTAAATGTTTGGCGAGCATTGTACGGAGCGCGTACTGTGCGTTGTGAGTTTATTGTAATAATATTATTAACAATATCGTATAGCCGCAATTTAGAAAAAAGTATAATAGTCGTTTTAGAAAATCTTTTAAACGAACTTCTCTTCTTTTTTTAATTCCAAGGTTTCATGATCTTTACAATGATCACGACGTTGTTATTCTCAAGAGAGATATTACATGGGCTTCTGGATTTCGGACACTTCTGCGAGCATGCTCATCTGGAGCAAAGATTGTTTTGTTACCTGGATCAGCCAGCACAATACAAATTCTGGAAGCCATAATAAAAAACAAGGTATTGCATCCAAATAACCTCCAATGTTGGTATGTGAATCAACACCTTGGCATGATACAATATAAGCACTCGATCACGGAGTCGTTTTGGTCGTATAGTAGTGTTTAGTGAGAGGTTTAAATTGATGGGCAGACGAACATGTGCGGCTTTGATAAACCATTTTCCTAAACAAAGAAAAAGAGTGCTAAAAAGTACTGAGCAAAAAGGTGTGATTAGTTTGCAATGGCGTGCTGTGCCTACCTACGTCTAGATAAAAATATTTTCGTATAATTCAAGGCCTGCCCTTCGGAATGCTCCAGAAAATGACTTAGCGAAAGGTGTCTAAACTACAAAGTGAAAGTGTAGTGTTCCTTCCATATTTTATTGTGATGCGTGCTGGCAAGATAGTGCGGAATCACATTATTTAAAAGCCCGAGCTGTCGTTTAACGCGGCCAACGATATGTAGACGACGCTTCCGCAGCCACGCAGTTCGGTGTGAGAGAGTCGCAACGACGCGCCAGTATTGACCAGCGTTGCCACAAACTGTTCAGTACTCCCGTTTTATAAAAATAAAACATCACTAATGAAAGCCTGCATCGTGCTACGCAAAATCCAATGAACTTAACGCCGACTGCTTTTGTGTAGATTCCTCGGCTGGTTGAGCGCAGCCTCGGCGTTTTCTGCTTGGAATTGGGAATGGTGGCTGCTGCCATGTATGGTGAGGGAGACTTCTCGAGACAGCTGAGACTGCTCTCTTAGCGAGCACGGTATATAAATGCTTCAGAGGCAGCCCCTTCCCTCGGCGCAGTGCCAAAACGTACAAGTTGAACAGTGCTCCGCACGCGCGTTCTCTGGAATGTGGAATTTTCCTGCTGCTCGTGCTTTGCACGAGGCAATCACCTGCCTACGGATGCCCAGGTGGCGGGTTGGAATCCCGACAAGGTGCCCACAATTTGTCGGACGCTTATTGCGGAGGAAGCGCCGTCTGACGGAGATTTTGGTTGCAACTCAAAAGATCCCCAGGTGGTCCAAATTATTCATCCATCCTTTGCTGGGGTGTGCCAGATGCCCTTCGTAGGTTTGACGCGAAAAACTCCTATTTTTGTTCCTGCTGTTCGTGCAGGACTTAGCGCGGTAGGCGCGCCGTTTGATACAATTGAGCGGTGTAGGGTGTTTTCTTCTAGTCATCTAGTTGGACCGGCATGTGACTATCTCGCCACCCCGACAGGGTCGCCCCCAAAAAACATGGCTTAAAATGAGAGAGCATTAGTATATTCTCTCCCACTAACATATAATATAGAATTATACTATGCAAGAAAATATAATGTAGCCTTCTTTTTGTGGTTGTTTGCACGAGCTCACACGAACGGCCATAAGTGATACTTCCGAGAATAGTACAACCATGCATATCTGCGCTCATTCAATTTTGAACACGCTAACTGGCATTGTCATGGAATAATATGAATTGATATTGGTGTTTCGATATTTTTTCTATTTTGTATTTTGTGTTCGTATTTCGTTCTTTAGACGGGGAAACTTTTTTTTTATTATTATTTCGCGGTTGATATCGAAACATACAATTTGCAGCAACATTTAACTAAAACGTCTGATATGCAGAGAATGCAGTTTATAAGGAGCGATAGGTTTCGGAAAGTGAAAACGAACATACTGTTTACTGATATTCATGCCCCTCATCTACAACTTTACCATGCACTACGGAGAATATTAAAATTTTGTGACTGCAGTAGGAGACTTACGGCAAACACCTTAGTCGGCAAAGGGGTCATGCATCGGAGCTTCGAGAGATAGATTCTGGCTTCGATATTTGGTTAGCTATAAGTATACAAAGGTTAAATTTTGAGTGAGTGATTGCGTGCATTGTTTCACTTACGTTGCTATGGTAACCAAACGCATGGGCGCATGAATGAGAACATTTCTTTGTTATAAAGTATTCCATGCATTACATCAGAGTTTTTAGGTTGCATGTGCGGTACTTCCTCCTACCTAAACCCGAATAAAAAGTCCACATAATAAAACAATAATTTTAATCCAAACGTCATCTTCAAAATACAAAGAGTTTAGCACCCAAAACACAGTGAGAGAGAACATAAAACAAGGTCCAAACGCTGACATTAAAAAGTGTGCAGATTGTCGAACCCTCGCTCAGCACAACAGGGACATCCAGCAGAGGTTGATATAATGAAAATTAAGTATGTAAACAAATTGCATGTGTGTGAGTGTGCTAGATTTCGTTCGCTGCTAACCGGACAGGACGTTAAACCTTGCTGCGCTCTAGCTAATCACACGACTGCCTTTTATTCCTCGACCCCGCCATTCGCGCTGATTATGCGCAAATAGCGTGATCACGTGGCGCGGGGGTAGAAACTTAACTGATCAATAAACCCGTAGTTGGCACCAAACTGATGACATGGCTAAGAGAATATACACTTTGACTAGGCCGGTCTTAAGGCAGGTTCAGAGCTGCAATGCAAAGCTAAGAAGGGACCAAATGAGCACTGTGTCAATAGCACTGCGTTACTCCGCACAGTATATACGAATTTACGTACATTTTACCATGCCCCGTATGCGCTAATGTATAGGCCATCATGTGCTTCGTAGACGAATGCCTATCTTATGTAATTGTGTTCATGGTGAGACGAGGTTAGCTACCCGTTCCACAGTTCTCTAAGCTACTCATTTTTTACAGGGGAAACCAAAGTTAAAAAAAAGAAAAACTAATTCAGCATTGTTTTATGGTCCGTTTAACTCCAACCAAAAACACGAAGCTCTAAATATCGCACAGTAAAATTATTCTTCCTAGACAAATTGTTGTTTTATTTTGTATCAAAAGTTTCAAACACTTTATTGACGGTCTGTAACAAACCAAATGGTGTCCTTTTTTTGCTGATGCAGGTAAGACTCTAAAACAGCGCGTTCCTCAGAGCGAAATGTTTTAGGAAAGACTTTTATATATAAAGAAATAATATTTCCACCGAATGATTTTTATATATCTCCAACCAATCTTATCTAATGATCGTCATCCATAAAATAGACATGTACTTTGTGTGTTTGGTTATTGTTTCAATTTGTTTAGTGTGTTGCATTATCAAAAGCGTTTTGTATTCATACACTTGAGATCACATTCTTTTCTTATAAAATTGCTGCCTGCACTTATAGGTAGTATTCATCAATCCCACCCCCACGTTGGCGCAGGTGACTACGGTTGCAGGGAATGCGACAATTATGCTGGCACTTGCAAGGAAGATTGAACATGAACGTATTCAAGTGGAATTTGTTAAAAAAGTTCTTATATCAGGTGCAAAGACTGCATATGAAACTCTGAAGTCACTTGAACCTGTTTTTGATCTGTCTATCGTCAAAGACATTTACGGAGCTACGGAAACTGGTGAAATTTGTAGGCCCCCAATGGATGCGGTCAAATGGTACGGCATTGGTTTTCCAGCACCAATGGTGCAAATTCAGGTAAGATTGAGGTATCGAATATATGGTATTATATTCAGTGATTTCGCGTAGAATATGTTTAGTTTCACATTTATTAAAACTTGGCCAAATTTGTTATCCCTGCTTCCTTTGCACGTACTATCGGGGAAAATGAAATGCGAACAGAAGAGCGCATTGCTCGCGGTACAGGCTGCGCCGCCTGGAAGTGAGCCCAGGGGCGAGGGTGCGTAGCCTACTCCGATGTGTTTACACCCTTCGCTCAGCGCTCCCCGAGCTTCGGCAGTGCGCCTCTCAGGGCGCTCAAAGCTATCACCGCTATCTTTGCTCGCTCGGCGCGTGCGGGGCGAGGAGCTCGCCGCACGCGCCAAGCGAGCAAAGATAGGGGTGATAGCTTTCAGCGCAATGCCGAAGCTTTGGGGGCGCCGAGCGAAGGGCGTAAACACATCGGAGTAGGCCACGCACCCTCGCCACTAGGCTCACTTCCAGGCGGCGCAGCCTGTACCGCGAGCCACACGCTCCTCTGTTCGCATTTCATTTTTCCCTGATAGTGCATCGTTTTTAGCCAATGCTTTTATGCAATGTTAGTATTTTTTTATAGAATGTATGGCAAAACGTATACATTTGTCCATAAGCAGTACTTAAAAGTAGTAAACAGCTATTGCCGCTTTGGGGGAAAGATATTAGTCATTTTGTAAACTTGGAGCCCACGCATACTTCAAAATAAACCTTTTTTTAACATTTCGTTAAAACGCTTTGCTAAACGCTTCCCTAAATGTTAAAAAAGATATATACTAAAATTTCATCTCGAATGCTTCAGGTTTTTTTTAAATTTTATTATAAGGATCCGGGAAGGAACACACCCTGAGTGCCTAATTAAGGAACCAAAGATATGCGACCCGAGGGATTTTACAATCTTTAAATATTCTTACTTTTATTTTAGATTAATTTTCATGTAACATGTCTTCTAAGAAGTGTTATAAATATTGTCATTTATTTTGTGAATGGCAACGAGCACTAATGTAATCCGGTGAAAAGAACGAGTTACATATATAGAAAACAAAAACAAAGGAAAATTGCTCTTCAGACACAAAGACCCTTATAGTGGAAACCACTGAGACGATAAACACTCATTTAAGCTTCATTTTGAACCTTATAACATTTTTAAAACAAAACTATTATTTCGTAAGACTCGAGTGATATACATGGTCTCCTACAAAGGTCTTTACAACTTTAAAAGCTAATATATTAAAACAATAAAGATGGAAAGGTGTGGATTGGAGAAAACTGTTAAGGAATACCTAAAGTATAAATGTATACTTAGAAAAGTTCAAAATGTGCTCCATCAGCAGCACGCATACGATGTAGTCAATATTCCACTTTTGGTCAGGTCCAATCAGTATGTCTGCATCGAAAACGAATAATGTCCGCACCATTGTAAAAACTGAAAACGCCATATTTAGTAGCTTAAGCAAAGCTTTAGCTTAACGATAATAATTTCTGAAGAAGGGGAACAAGAGGAACGAGGGGGACATTCTTCAAAACTTTAGATGTTCCTTAACATACTACGGCAAACCGCACGTTTCTATTTCTTTTCGTTTTCAAAGTATTAGGGATTAAATTTGTAAATTTATTTTTGGACACCTTGTGTAGCCTGATATCTTGGATGGCTATTTTGTTCGCCCATTCATTATAAATTCTGAAAAATGGGTACAGATGGACTGAATAGAGTTGAGCACCAGCGTCCAAGTACTGATTTGGCATGGTTAAAGGCCAACCTAGGAGTACGAAACCATAGTCCGCAGGGTAGGAAAATTCCCCTCGCGCCCCTCCTCTTTTCACCCTCTCCCGAAAATCACGTGACGGCTGGGGCTTGTTTTGTGGCGGCTTTTATTGTAGGGATAATCCTCAAAAAGCGCAGAATGAGCGGCTAGCTGCGAGCGCGACAACGATCTTCAGACTTCCAGGTATTTTCCCCTCGTTGACGCGGGCACGCTCAGTCCGCGAGACTGAGGAAGCCAGCGCGACCGAACGCATTTTTTCATGAGCTGCAGGCCCTCGGTCGGTGGAGATCGAGGGGCCGTGGTATGCTGGGGTCGTTCTAGCAGCCGCCCTCTGGCATCGCGCGGCTGCCGGAACCCTTCCGTGTCTGCACAAGGATTGGCTTGCGCAATAAAGGGTTCAGGTCGTCGATAATACATTTCTTTCCTAAACACATAAATCAAGTGGCTTTCTCTAATCTCTTCATTACTGTTCGGAATATATATCTCCTCTCATAGGTTGTTCATCCCATTTTGCACTATTTTGCGTATTTATTTGTCCTTACCTCTGCTTGATGACTATTTTATAACTTGATACAGGCATTTAAGTATTGGAGCGGGCTTGCGCCATTAACGCTGTACCTGATTGATCGAATATTGGACAAGATTGCCGTCGGGAGGGTGGAAGAAGCAAACCGATATTCTGACTTCTATTGAAGATGGCGCAATCGTAAGATAGGTCCTTGCTTCACCCGCATCTACAACGCCCCATCGTTTGCACTATCACAACTCCTCATTGAACCTAGCCTTCTGTACAAATCATGCCCGGGATATTTCCGTTTTCCTTCCACGGGAATAGAAGGCAAGGCGCTGGGGAAGTCATGTGCACTAACATGCTGCTTCTAAGAGAGACTACCAGATCTACAGTGCATATCAATTTAGATGTAAATAGTTTAATCACTGTGCAAAAACATTCGCGGCCTAGAGGATGACAAGGGAGCATGGCGGAAAGCAGCTTGCTTGAAATAGAAGTTCATACTGCACTGCACTGGTGTGAAAAAGTATTACGCAATGTTGTCTTATTTCTGTGCGAAAATAAAAACAGCGTTTAGAAACCGAACACTGTGAATTTGAAGGAGCGCCGAAAGGACATAAAAAACCGGGACAACCTGAACAATGTGAGCCGCCTTGCGTTACTCAGTTTGCTCTGGTTTCTTGTTTTTTCATAGCCTTTCAAAAGGGAATGAAAAATTATGAGCCGACTGACCCAACTTACCACATTAGAGCAGTTCATTTTCATTACGACAGGCTCTCTTTAAGCGTCTTGCATAGTTCAGCTTGTCCTGGTCCGTTTTTATTTTCGGGTGCTTTCAACAACTGAGCTCTAAGCCATTGGAACAACGTACAATATTCATAATTGGCGGAAGCGGAGAATAGGAAATGCGACAAAAAGAAATATTCGCCCGCGTTATTTGAGGCCTACAGAAAAGCGGACCGGATAGAAGGAGGCCGAAATCGTTTGCAAAAAACACACAGTCTTTTCTACAATTCTGTCTAACAATTTGATATGAAGGCCTACTTGGACGCCGACATTATTTGTTTAGGAACCAAGCGAAACTTTGTATCGGATCATTATTCGTCTACGTCCACTCCCCTTCGATCATTATCATGTTTTCAACTCCGTATTTTGAGAGAGTCTATCTTAATGAATATGGACTGCTCTAATGTGGTAAGTCGGTATTTTATGTCATTTCGGCGCTCCTCAAAATGCACAGTGTTCGGTTTCTAAACGCTGCTTTTATTTTCGCACGAAAATAACACAAAATTATGCAATACTTTTTCACACCAGTGCAATGAAATCTACACTTCTATTTCCAGCAAGCTGCTTTCAGCCATGCTTTCATGCAATCCTCCAGGCGGCGAATGTTTGTGCACAGTGATTAAACTATTTACATCTCAATTCGCATGCACTATAAATTTGGTACTCACTCTTACAAGCAGCATGTTAGTGCACATGAATTCCCCCAGCGTCTTGCCTACTAATCACGAGGAAGGAAATGCAAATATCACTGTAATTAAAATAAATACGACGACCTATTTCTCCCTTTGAATCGACGCAAATCTGTGGTATCAGCGAACATACTTTCATCATGGAATCATGTCAAATAATTGGGCTGGAAGATTGATCGATTAATCTTCCGATTAATCGATTAAGAGTTTAATCTCGGTCAATCTTTTTAACCAGTTTATCGGTTTTTTAATCGGTACCCTAAGAAATGTAAGCTACCAAGTTCTTTTTTTACTTAATATTGCCACCACTGCCACGATGTTAACAAACAAAATAACTAACTCCTGCCGGAGGATTTGAAAAAAAAATATTTGTCTTGGAATAGGAGCAGCCGCCAGTGAGTGTCTTTGAACGTCCTGTTAACTGCACAGCGAACCACATATTCTCTGTAGTGCCATGAAGCGACACCCTTTGACGAGTTGTAGTTGTGGCGCCTTCCGTGAGATGGCACTATCACCTCGTCTCTGTACAGCATTGCACGGGACAAGTAAAGTTCATTCTCTTTATAATAAATAAATAATAAATAAATGTTTATTTCTCCATCACATGCATGATGGAAGGAGACCGAGGAAAAAAGCTGCATAAATGCAGCTTGACGAGTCCTCGGCCCCCTCCCTACAATCAGCAGCAGTGGCAGCTCACAAAGAACACAGAGTAAAAAAGAAAAAAAGTACAAGCTTAGTTAACAAAAATAGCGAAATGTATCAGACCGACAATTCAAAATATGACATTGCAGAATGGAGCAAATTCAACTAACAATTCAATAAAAAGCTATGATTATCACAGCAAAAGCACGCATATTCAGAGATATAGAGAGCATGATTAAGCACTGTTATTTAAGTTATGATAAATTATAAGCTAATGGCAAACAGACATAATAACTATACATACGTCAGGACACTAGAACATTGCTCGATCAAAGTCATCAAATTACACTCTTAAAAAAGGATCGGATTTCTCTCGGTGTTGATGTTACGAGTTCTATATTTTGAGTGTTCAAATAATTAAGTAGGTTGGGTAATACATTCGATAACATCTGCTCACCGTAAGTAGTTCTGCAATTTGGCACTTTCCAGTTTTCTATGTTGCGAGTTGAATATATTGGATATCGCTTCGTCAAAGACGCTAGGTTGACAAGATGACATATATTGTTCATGACTTCGGACTTGTAACTTATGCATAAACGGTATTTATATAAACTATACACATTCAATACATTCAAACTTTCGAAAAGAGATTTGCTAGGGTGGTCATATGGAACATTACTTATAATTCGTACTATTTTTTTCTGGAGCACAAGTATCTTATTTAAATTTGCATTAGTAGTATTACCCCAGACAAGATGGCAGTAGTGCACATGAGAGAGAAATAAAGAGTTGTAGATGATTAATTTAACACTTGCTGGCAGAATGGAGCGATGACGACATAATATGCCAACGACTCGTGACAACTTTACCAAAATATAATTTACATGCTCATCCCACGTCATTCGTTCCGTGAATATGATACCAAGCGTTTTAAAGCGAGTCAAAACCTCAATTTTGGTCGAATCCAACACGATATCTGTCGTGATAGAGGCATTTTTATTTTTTGGTTGAAACAAAACAGCTTTGGTTTTATTCACGTTTATTTTTAGCGCGTTAGAGTGACTCCAGCTACCCAGCTCATGGAGAGTTTTATTAGCCCTGTTTGCTAGTTCAAGACAGCAGTCTCCTTTAAAGAAAATACTTGTATCGTCAGCGTAAATCACAAATTTTGTACTTTTATTTACATTGACAATGTCATTAATATATAAATTAAACAAAAAAGGGCCCAGAATGCTGCCTTGTGGGATACCGGATACGATTGGTTTAATGTCAGAAGAATAACCGTTAATATGAACGTACTGTTTACGATGAGCAAGGTATGACGAGATGAGAGCTGACGCGGTTCCACGGAACCCGTACTTTTCTAGTTTTTTTATGAGCAGTCTATGATTCAAATAATCAAAGGCTTTGGTGAAATCAATAAAAATCCCAAGGGTCATTTTTTTATCCTCAAAACTTTGCAAAATATATTCTTTTGCTCTAGGAGAGCCAGTTCCGTAGATCGGCCCTTACGAAACCCAAACTGTGCCGGAGTAATTATATTGTATTTATCCGAAAACTTCATCAGTCTTGAAAGCAACATTTTTTCGAAGCCCTTAGAAAACACTGATATAATTGAAATAGGTCTATAATTCCCCATGTCATTCTTATCGCCCTTTTTATACAAAACAGTTACCCTGGCAATCTGCATTTTTTCAGGGAAGACCCCGCACTGCAAACACAAGTTAAAGATATGCGTTAAACAGGGAGATATTAAATCTATAACATGTTTTATTGGCCTTATCTGCATGTCGTCAGCGTCACAACTTGCACTGTTTTTTAGTGATAAAAACGTCAGCATCACCTCCGTATCTACAACTGGCTCAAGAAATATGGACTGCTCATTCTTGTTTTCAATATATGAGCAAGCATTTTCATCAGGACTATCTCTTGGCAAGTTCACAAAATGATTGTTAAAGGCATTTGCTAACTCTAGCTCCTTTAGTTCTGCGTTACCTATGCAGATTTTGTCAATTCGTTTTATTTCAGATGAACGATTAAGAACATTATTAATTTTTTTCCACGTGATGTCCGTTCGCTTAGCTGATGATGAAAATAGGTTGTTGAAGTATTTATCTCTAGCGCTTTTGAGTTCTTTTGTAAGTCTGTTGCGGTATACTTTGAATGTTTTAAGATCTTCAGGCTCTCTCGTTCTTACAAATGATTTGTACAAAATATTTTTCCTGTTAATCTTGACTAGTAGCTCTGGGGTAATCCATGGCTTACGGATTTTTTTCGATATCTTAACTGATTTATATGGAAAACATTCTCTATATATCTGTACGAATGTGTGTAAAAACAAGTTGTATGCTTCATTCGCGTTTTCTTCTTCATATACCTCACCCCATCCCAAGTTTGAAAGTCTTTGCCTAAACACAGAAAGGCTGTTAGCTGTAATATTTTGAAAGGATGCATGTAGCTTTGAACTTTTATCTTTAATGATCTGTTTTTTTATACACATAAAGACACCTAAATGGTCACTGATGTCAGTGGTCACTATCCCCGACTTTATATACGGTAGGTCATAATTTGTGATGAGCAGATCGAGCAATGTTGAAGAATCAGACGTGATTCTCGTGGGGGACGTTATCACATTATTGCAGCCACCAATATTAATTAACAGATCCATTTGTCTTTTTGCCGGGGTGTCGACAAGCATGTTTATGTTAAAATCCCCCCCAGGACAATGTTATATTTATTCTCGTTAGCGTAACTAAAATAGGTGTCTAGAAAAGAAAAAAACGATGTTAGACATCCACCCGGCGGTCTGTAGAATACCGATATCATGCTGCGATTTACAAGCAAGGATAGCACTTCAAAGTCTTTATTAACGCATGAGAATTCTTCTACCATTTCGCAACAAATATTATTCCGAACCATTAGCGACACACCACCTCCACGACCAGTTGATCTGTTCAAAAAATAGCTCTTATACATTGGCAATTCAAAAACGTCGCTATCATCAGTATACCACGTCTCTGATAACATAATAATATCAAACAAAAAACAAAACTCATCAAAAAACAAACCAAGCTCCACAGTTTTCTTTCTAGCGGACCGAGTATTTAAATGAATACATTTAAAAGAACTGGAATACTCATCTCCTAGGTAAGACTTTAATTCTGACGGAACAAAGTAGTTTTGTTTTTCCATAATTAAAAAAGAAGACACACGCAGAAAACAAGACCTAAATTCCCTCACGTCAATCGTTCCAAGTCCGTCTCACATTTGATAACGACCGCTGCGTCACCTTCCTTCCGCCTCACGAAGATTTTTCCATTCCTGTGCCACGAGTAACGGTAGTCATGTTGCTTTGCCCATTCCTTAGCTGCCCAGAGCAGGGCGCGGTTTTGCCTTGTTAGATTTTCAAGGATGTAGCCATCCTTCCCCGTTCGGTCCAAACTTTTCCTTTTTTCGAGCCATTGATCCCGGGTTGACTGTTTTGCAAAGCGCACAATGATGCCGGGAACTTTATCTGACCGAGCTGGAAGCCTGTGCAACGCAACAATTTCGCCATCAGTGAGCACGGGCACACCCAGCTTTTCAGCCACCTGATTGATTTTGTCGTTAAGGTTTTCGCGCTCAGAGACCGGAATTCCGTGGATTTCAAGATTCATCTTTCTGGTTTGCCACTCGAGTGCGTTTATGTCCTGCGTCATTTGTTGCACGTTTACTTCTTTCTCGCGGTTTTCCATGTTCGCCATCCTTTTCTTTAGGTCCTTTATCTCGGTGTCATGTTGACGCATCTGTTTGAGAATTTCGTCATACTGCGTCGACATCATGTTTACGGACACTTCGATCGCCGAGACAGTATCTTTTAGTTCCATGAGGGTGCTAAGTTTTTGGTTTATGCCGATGATGACAGCTGCCAAGTTGTTTTCATCTTGCCTCGGTTTTTCACCCTGACTACTTCTCGACTTGGCGGTCCTACATGTCTGGCAACGCCATGCCTTCCGCCAGATTTCACCTTTCGATTTAAAGGTTGATTCGGAAACGCCAGAACAAGTACCGAAGTGATAATAGTAACCACATTCTGCGCATTTTATTGAACCATCTTCGTCCGTAAGTTCGTTATCGCAACATAAACAAGTGTCAGCCATGGCATATGCAACACACTAGGTTACCGAGAGCCGACACACTGTCGCGCTAGTACAATGAGGCAGTTTCAAACACAACGGCAGACAGTGAGGCAGCAGCTGCAGCAGTCAACAATGAATTGCACGAGTGAAATACTAAGAAATAGAACAGATTTCCAACCTGTAACGTTGCGAGCAGAAGTAAGACTTGTGGTACTCCTGCCGCCGCTGCTGCCAAAACGGTGGTATCCCTGGTCCGTCGGTTCTTGTAGCGCAGTTCCCTGGCGGCCTGTAGCTCCTGTTGCCGCTCGTCGAATCAGGGGCCTGCTGTGTTTGCAGCGCTGATAAGATGCCTTCAGCGCGTGTCCACGATCGATGATACAGCGGCTGGCTGGAAACGCCTGTAACGTTGCGAGCAGAAGTAAGACTTGTGGTACTCCTGCCGCCGCTGCTGCCAAAACGGTGGTATCCCTGGTCCGTCGGTTCTTGTAGCGCAGTTCCCTGGCGGCCTGTAGCTCCTGTTGCCGCTCGTCGAATCAGGGGCCTGCTGTGTTTGCAGCGCTGATAAGATGCCTTCAGCGCGTGTCCACGATCGATGATACAGCGGCTGGCTGGAAACGCCTGTAACGTTGCGAGCAGAAGTAAGACTTGTGGTACTCCTGCCGCCGCTGCTGCCAAAACTGGTCGGCACACCGTCTGGTCCTTGTCTGGGTTTCTCCACTTCCGCGGCCGTCCGGCCCGGAACACAACAACTGGCGACGAGGATGAACGTCACGGGACTTGCGCCTCCGCCACCGTTCCTCGCCACGCCCGGCACGCCAGCTGTGCCATGGTCCCGCTGGTTACGACTTTTCGAGAACTTTCTGCTCGCCTCCGGCGCCAACGAGCTGCCGCCGGCCCGTCGGCAAGCCCTGCTCCTGCACTGCCTGGGACCAGAAGGACAGCGCATTTTCGACGCGCTTCCGCAGCCGACGCCGAGCCCGCCAGCCGCCGCAGCAGCCGACGAGGCAGGAAAGAGCAGCAAGCCAGACAAGCCAGACCCGTACGACGCCGCTATCCTAACCCCAACACGTCACTTCGCTGCCCGCTGCAACGTCCGGGTGGAACGACAACGGTTCCGCGAGCGTCGTCAACTCTCCGGTGAACCGGCAGCGGACTTTGCCCTTGCGCTCCGCGAACTGTCAGCGTCCTGCAACTTTGCCGCTCAAGCCGACAAAAACATGTGCGAACAGTTCGTCGCCGGCGTCACATGCCCGCGTCTGCGTGAGAGACTGCTCCTCGAAGGAGACATGCTGACTTTCTACCGCGCAGTGGAAATTGCGCAGCTTCGCGAGCAGGCAGCACGTGAGTCCGAAGCCCTCGCCAACCCTGTCCGTCGTGTCTCGTAGCAAGCTCCACGGGGACGGAAGTCAACCAAACGCAACGGTCGAGGGAGCCGTCATTAGGGAGTTTTAGCAGGTCGTTTCCACACGAACAGTTCGCCCTCCAACGCATCGGCGACGCCACTTCGCATGCGCGCGCGAGTCGTTCGGGACGTCGGGAGGCTCTTCTCGTTCGTTTCTCCCATTCCGGCCGCTGGAGTCGTCACCGCAACGCAGCCAGCACCGTTCACGACTGGAGTAAAAAAAAGATGGCGGTCGGTTCGGTGACTGCCTTGGTCATCCCAGCCAACGTTACTATACTTCGTTTTCGACGGGTCCAGACGCAGCCGATGCTACGAGCGCGAGGCGTGTGGCCCTGAATAGTGCTTGCATTGCACGAGCGCGCGTGCTTGGCACGGGACGCTGGAAGCCCGGAGCTCGCGCTTGTAGCATCGGCTGCGTCTGGACCCAAGCTGAAACAAAGTATAGAACCACTCAGGTTGGAAACTGCCATAGAGACTGCTGTGAAAAAGTGGCACCGATCCGTCCACGAGAACCGAGCTAATGGCGATCCCAACGCCGCCACTTCTCCCGCAGCGGCCAGTCGAGGAACTGCACGTGACTTCCTTTTTCGTTGTAATCGGCCATTTTGGGGCCAGAACAAATACTGTAGAAGGGGCTTCGAGGTACCGCCCCCGACTCCCAAGCGGACGCGCCGCGGTTTGCTGCTGTGGTTAATATGCGCCTAACTCAGGACGCGCTACCTGAAATCCCCGCTGAGGCAGGGTTGTATAAAAACAATATTAATTATACTGCAAAACCTTGCGAACTAAAAAATTTTAGAAAACAAAACGCGCCCCCCATTTTGTAGTAAATTCCAATAAAAGTTACTACAAAAATAGATTTTTCCGTTAGTTTTTACGCAAAAACATGCTTTCTAAACGCTCAAGGCGACCACAGTTAAGACAAATGATACAGAGTGGCGCTGTTGTCGCATTTAGCTCGGTCTCGGTGGACGCCAGCGGTCCAGGTTTCAACGGTGAGTTTCCCAACTGAGAGTTCTAGTAACGTTGGTCCCAGCCGAGCGTTAGGCTTAGGACAGCGGGAGGAGATTCGCCGTCCTGTTAGTCTGCTTCATTTGAGAGATTGAACCAAATCATTTCGAGGATTGCTCACATTGGTAAGCGATCGTGAATGCTGTAAACTACGCATGCCAGGCACGTATCCAGGGAAGGAGTTTGGGGCCATGGGGCCCGGGCCCCCGGAAATCTTCCATTTTACTGGGACCTCCTCTCCCCCCTCTCCCTCATACAGCATTTTGTCATGGGCGCCCCCCCCCCCCCCCCGAAACAAAATCCTGCCTACGTGCCTGACGCAAGCTAGTAATTTTTTGCAATCTGCGGGCAGACTAGCTGCCGTGGCGACCGCGAGCAGACAAAATTATTTGGTTGGACGGCACACAACGTGAACGATCGTTCAAGTTCAGGATGACGGAGACACACCACATACCTTTACGGTCGTTTAGATATTTTTTACTCCATCTAGCTTCGCAGTTCTTGAAATTCCGACCGGCAAATGTTACATTGGCCGTCTTGTTTACATTAGTCGTACGCCGGAAACACGAGCCGCCACCACGGTGTCCGCCACGGATTTACACGTTGCAGAATGTTTCACAAGTTCACTAGACGATGGCGCCACCGTTAAACACTATCATCATCATCGTTTACACGGGCGCGCAACTTTCACGATTCGCTAAAGTATGTCAAATTTCACGTACGGTTTCACGGATAGGACCAGCTGAACCTTTCGTGATTTCTGAACCGTGTGCTTGAAAAACGACTCGATAAAACTCCCTATTCTGACAGCCGCTCACGCGGTTCGCCGTGCTCGCGCCCTGCACGCACGCCAGCGTCACGAAACTCCGGCAGCGTCGTTCCGTACTCCGGCTCCAACGGTCCCGCTGCATGTGGAAACTGCAGCGCATCAACGTGCGACATCGTCTCGCTGCCCCGCACGTGGTCGTACCTGCTTCGGATGCGGACGCCGCGGCCATTTCCAGCAAGTCTGTCGACGCGCCCGTCACAACCGAGGGAGAAGTTCAGCTCGAGTTCATGAAGTGGTGCCGGACGAGGATGCAGCGAGCGTCTTCAGCATTCTTTCCGTCCACACCGACAGGCGTACAGGAGTCTACGTTGACGTCCGAGTGACGCCACTTGCCTCGACGTCGCCGCCGCGTGTCGTCACGTTCCTCATTGACACCGGCTCTGCTGTCTCCATCATCGGGGAGGAGCATTTCCGGAGCCTGTTCCAGAACAAGGTACAGCTGAGCAGCCCGCGAGTTACCCTACTGGACTTTTCACGGCAGAAGATTCCTGTGTGTGGTTCCTTCTGCGCACGTGTCGCACACAAGAAAGAAGAGGCCCTGCTGACCTTCTACGTCACGCCCAGTGGAACATCGCTTCTAGGCCTCGACGCCGTAAAAGTTCTGGGTCTTCAGATTTTGGGCGCCGAACTTCGCTGTTTGCGCACCACTGCAGAACCAACCACTGCCACGCTTGCCTCCACCCCTTCCACTTGTCCTTCAGACACCGTGAAGCCGACCCTGGTTGCTCCGAGCCTTGGTCTACCAGCGCCCCTCTCGACCGAGTTTGGTCACCTTTTCTCACCAGGTTTGGGACTTGCCAAGGGGGTGCAGCACAAGGTCAAGATCAAGCAGTCTGTTGTTCCAGTCGCGCTGAAGTTGAGGCGTCTACCGCTTGCTTTGCGGCAGCAAGTCACCGACGAGCTGAAGCGTCTCGAAGCTGCCGACATCATCGAAAGAATCAGTGCATCCGAATGGGTTTCCCAGTCGTCGTCGTCCGCAAGAAAGACGGCAGCATCCGTCTTTGCGTCGACCTCAGAGAACCCAACAAGGCAGTAGTCGTCGACAACTTTCCCTTGCCGCATACAGAAGAACTGCTGCACGCCCTCAGTGGAGCCCGCCACTTCTCCAAACTGGACCTGGCAGCTGCATATCACCAAGTCCTGCTTCATCCAGACAGTAGAGACCTCACGGCATTTATAACACATGAGGGGCTCTTCCGTTTTAAGAGAATCTGCTTTGGACTTGCATCGGCCCCAGCTGCATTCCAGCAGCTGATGACAAGGATTCTGCATGGCTGCAGTGGCGTCCTCTGCTACATAGACGATATAATCGTCTTCGGAAAGACTCTGCAAGAGCACACCGAGAACCTCCGCGAAGTTCTTCGTCGGATCTCCAAGGCCGGACTCAAGCTCAATGACAAGTGCGTCTTCAACGCATCTGAGCTCTCGTTTCTCGGACATCGTGTCAGCGCTGAAGGCATAGCACCCCTTCAGGCCAAGGTCGACGCGATCGCCCATGCAGCCGTCCCATCTGAGCCTGGCATGCTGCGCTCTTTCTTGGGCCTCGTTGAATATTACGCCAGGTTCGTCCCCAGGTTGGCCGAGGAGGTAGAACCGATGCGCCGACTACTACGGAAAGGTGTTCCTTTCGTCTGGGATGCCGCAGCGGACGCTAGCTTCGCCAGGGTGAAGAGACTCCTCGCCTCGCACCAAGTGCTGAGCATGTTCGACCCAGCGCTCCCTGTCATCGTTGCCACAGATGCTTCTGCATATGGTCTGGGTGCCGTCCTGCAGCAGGTCGACGGGCCTCGTACTCGCACTGTTGCCTTCGCGTCACGGACTTTGACTGCAGCCGAGCGGAAGTACTCGGCAGGTGAGCGAGAGGCTTTGGCCTGTTTGTGGGCCTGTGAGAGGTGGCACACATACTTGTGGGGACGGCCCTTCACTCTTCTCACGGATCACCAGGCCTTAGTGGCCCTGCTCTCTGCACGAAGCACGGGACAGCGTCCTCTTCGCATCGCACGGTGGACAGCACGGTTGCTCTGCTACAACTTCAAGGTCGAGTACCGTCGCGGCTCTGACAACAAAGTGGCGGATGCCCTGTCTCGACTACCAGCGCCAGGCACCGAAGGTGGAGAGCAGGCCGAAGAAGAGGTCGTGTCCTTGGTGACATCAGTTGTACATCGGGAAGACCTGCAACGCGCCACAGAGGAGGATGGCACGTTACAAAACGTCATGCACTGTGTCGAGACGGCGTGGCCTGCTCGGAAGAACCTGACTGCAGACCTGGTCCCATACTATGAGGTCCGCAGCGAGTTGTCGGTGGTCGACGGTCTGCTTCTGCGCTCAGAACGCTTCGTAATTCCGACCAAGCTAACGGCGATGTTCGTCCAGAACGCGCACGAGTCCCACCCTGGGATTGTAAAGACAAAGAGGCGCCTTCGAGAGAAGTTCTGGTGGCCTGGATTAGACAAGCAAGTCGAAGGCACCATCCGCAGCTGTACAGTCTGCCAGTCTGCTGACAAGAGTGTCAAGACAGCGCCAACACCGCTCCAGCCAGTGCCACTGCCCGAAAGACCTTGGAGCAAAGTTGCCATCGACATCGTCGGCCCCTTCGAGCAAGCACCAGCGAACTGCCGGTTCGCCATCTCAGTTGTCGACTATTACTCAAAGTGGCCGGAGGTCGCCTTCTGCAGCGACATCACATCTCAGACAGTCATGAATTTCCTGTCTACCGTTTTCGCACGAGAAGGCTACCCGACAGAGATCGTCTCCGACCATGGCCGACAGTTCACATCAAGAGAGTTTGAGACGTTCCTCGAAGCAAGAGGAATAAAGCACTCGTTCTCCTCAGTCTACCACCCCCAGGCAAACGGCCTGGTGGAGAGGTTCAACAGGGTGCTAAAGTCGTATATCCAGTTGGCGCTGCTGGAACAACGTCCTCTCAAGCCAACCGTCGTCGAGTATCTGGGAATCTACAGGGCTACACCACACTCCACCACCGGGTTGGCTCCTGCTGTGCTGCTCCATGGACGCCCCATGAGGACAGCACTTGACGTCGTTGGCCTTCCGACTGCAGAGCTCTGCACCAACCCTGCCCGGGAGATGCGTCGCCTTCGCAAGAGGGTGAGAGACCAACAAGCCAAGAGTAAGGCTTATGCCGACCGACGTCGAGCTGCTAAGGCCCCGAGCTTCCAGGTGGGTCACTATGTGAGAGTGCGAAGACAAGTTCATGGCCCAAAGGGTACCCCCACTTTCGGACCACCGCTGAAGGTCCTCAAGCGCGTTGGGCGTTGGTCGTTTCATCTAGAAGACGGACGGACGTGGAATGGGTCGAAGTTATCGGCAGTGCCCAGGGAGTCATGGCCGAACCAAGACTCTTTGCTGCAGAGTTCTCCTTGGTATGACAACACCGAGTTACCTGGCACGTCTGGGTCGACTCCCACCACGTTACCAGTGGGCACACCTCCCCAGTCACCGGTCAGCGCGCAACCAGAACTTCAAGCGCCACAGGTGGAACGGAGTTCACCGGTGCATGTCCAGGAAGGTGACGGAGAACCCGTACTTCGACGATCTTCTAGAGAGCGACGCCCACCACAACGTCTTCTGGACTATGTTTAGTGACTGTTTGTACTTTCCAGAAAGTGACTGCTTGTGTTTTCCAGAAAGTGACTGCTTGTGTTTTGCAGAAAGTGACTGCTTGTGTATTTGCAGACAGTGACTGCTTGTTGCAGAATGATGCTTGTTTGCAGACATGTGACTGCTCGTGTGTTGCAGACAGTGACTGTTTTTGTGTACAGACAGGACTGCTTTAAAATGAGTTAATGTGCAAGCAGCACATCATAATCATAAGGGGGAGTGGATGTAGTGTCGTGAAGCGACACTCTTTGGTGACGTTGTAGTTGTGGCGCCTTCCGTGAGATGGCACCACCACCTCGACTCTGTACAGTATTGCACGGGACAAGTAAAGTTCATTCTCTTTCTGGTCGGCACACCGTCTGGTTGTTGTGTTCCGGGCCGGACGGCCGCGGAAGGGGAGGAACACCACACCCTCAGTGTGAAATGTACATTGCGCAGTGTATCATATAGTAAACGAACACGTGAAAAATAATTGAACGGTTTCATTTTTTAGGCATATCATACCAGAGAATCAGCGCGACCGATTAATCGATTAAACGGTGTCAATTAATCGGGTTAAATTTTTTAATCGACGCCCAGGCCTAACCAATAATGAATGATCATGAAATTGATGGGAGCGCCACTGTAGAGCAACATTATTTAGGTTGCAAATAAACAGGGCGACGTTCATGCGATGTTTACTCCAACGTTCGAATTTGGTGAGAATGAGGAGCCAGAAGGCCTAGAGAAACCCTCTCACTTCAGTAGGAAAAAACAGGTGTGACGCTATGGAGAAAGAAGTCGGGCTACGGTGGACGCGAGGTACGATGCAAGACTCCTCGAAGATACAATATCGCCCCCCCCCCCCCGCCTCCCCTTCACCCTGCGCCGCCGCTGCCCTCGTGAACCCCGGCTGTACGACACGAGAGCGCACGACACGAGAGCGCCGACGGGAGAGCACGCGACCGGAGAGCGCCGCGACACGAGAGCGCACGACAGCAGAGTGCCGCGACACCAGAGCGCATGACGAGAGAGCGAGCGACACGAGAGCACGTGCCATTAGAGCGCGCGTCACGAGAGCGGATGTGCGATCCTTGTTTTCTCGAATCAAACGATTTCCGCCATTTTATTGGTTGAGTACGCAGACCTGTGGGAAGTCTAAACAATAAAATTTTCGCAAACTCGAAATAAAGAAGCAAGAAACAGAGTTTCGAAAATTTAGCTGTTTACCAATTGCCGTTCCATATTAAAAAACAACATTTAAGTATTGAATGAATGCAGGTAGTCTAGCAGGCACCTTTTGTCGTACTCTTCAACTAGCTTGCTCAGATTCTTCGATACGCGAACGTACGTGGCCTTGCTGCTCCTTTGAGGCTCTCCACGAAGTACACCCGCCACCTTCTGCTCTGTCAAGCTCTGCTCTCTTTGAAATACGGCTACTAGCTTGTACGTGTCCGGATGATGCAGCCTCAAAGAATGTTCAGGCGAGCTGGTTATAGTTAATCATGATATGCAAACGCCAGAGTGAGGCGGAAAATTTGGGTGCTTTGAAGTCAAAGAAAACTACAGAAAAAGACGTCTCTAATGCAGCTAACTCGTTTTTAACAGGACCAAGAAGTTTCATGGAATATGACCCTGTCCTTTTTCTTGTTCTGTGTGTCCGGTGATTGCAAAGGATATCTCCACAGATTGTTTGGTTTCATTGTACGGCGTTTCGCCGTACAATTGTATTTTTAGACTTCCCACAGGTCTGCGTACTCAACCAGTAAAATGACGTAAAACGTTTTATTCGAAAAACAAGGCTCGCACATGCGCTCTCGTGACGCGCGCTCTAATGGCACGCGCTCTCGTGTCGCGGCGCTCTCCCGTCTGTATCGGCGCTCTGCTGTCGCGCGCTCTCCCGTCGGCGCTCTCGTGTCGTGCGCTCTCGTAGCGCAATTCCGTGAACCCCGGATAATGAGCTTATCCCGGCTTGTCCCACCCTAAGATGCAGCAACAAAAGGAGTCCCCCGTCGTCGAGATAGCAGAGTGGGAGAGCGAGAAATCGGAAGGGTTACGAGAAGGATTTTCTTCCTCGTAGGAAAAACTTTTCGTGAGTCGGTCTTTAAGTGTTGTAATGCTAAATATGAATGACCGAAATATAAACGAAGATATTTCTAAAAGTAAATTAAGAACGTATATTTTTTTCTTCTAGTCTTACTAAGATCAAAGGGGAATAGTTTACTGTGAGGTATTCATGAATGCCTTTATATCGTGCACTTTTTTATAGACCCCTTTCATCAAACCCCCGGGAGGAAGCGCTGATGCATTTTTCATCCCAGCCAATTCCCGGTAAAATTACAGGGCAATCAGTGCTCACCAAGCACCACTTGCATTGTTCCTGAAATAACTTATTACCACTTCTCCATATGGTATCCTAAAAGACTGGTTAGCGGGATATTTGTTGAAGAATTTTAATTAGTGCTGGTCACCGATTAAAAATTAACCCTAACAACGACTGATCTATAATTAATCCATTAATCTACTAACGTTTTCGGTTCTGCTGACCACCGGGCATAATAACTAAAAAAGTGCCAATTTTGTAAATTTTTTTCTTTTGAGTACTATATTTACTATGCATCAATGACGCCATTTAGAGCCTCCTTTAAAACTTGATCCACATAAGAACTCGGTCCAAGCGTTTTGAAGATATATACCCCCTGCCCATTTCCATCTGGATGAGCACCGTACCGGCGTGCGGTCGTGTGTCACTACTGTATGGTGCAAGTTA
The DNA here is from genome assembly GCA_037355805.1 of Ixodes ricinus. NCBI lineage: Eukaryota > Metazoa > Arthropoda > Arachnida > Ixodida > Ixodidae > Ixodes > Ixodes ricinus. Next base: position 89,877 of record JAZHYW010055579.1, on the reverse strand, counting down.
AAGACCTCAGGCTGGCGGTTGTACTGCACTGGCTAAATTGCTCATCTGCAGCGAGATACTCGTCGCACATTTGAAATGGCTGACCAACTACACGCTGTATAAATGTCCACACAACCCTCAATTAACAACATACACAAATATATATTTTACAATAATGTTTTCACCTTATAATTGCACTCGTTGGCGCACATATAAAATACTAAAGTTCCGAGAAAGACAAGAATGATGCCTTTATAAATAAATATCATCACCAGCTAATTAAGAGCTATTTATCTTTCTCCGCTAATTTTGCGAGCTCCTTCAGAAACAAACTGATTAATCGGTTATTAATTTATTTACCAGTACTGCAAGCCCAGTTAAGGGCCTATTCAGGAGTGGGTGATACATTGTCAATTGGCAAACTGACATCTGAATAGCATACAAACAAAATATATGAAACTACAAAATTCGCTTCCTATACAATCAATGCACGAAAGCTGAACCCACCAACTTTTTTGCATTTAACATAGTTACATACATATAAACTAATAAGCCATACACATATGTTTTCATTGAACTTCATAATTAAACAGCAATCAAAATACATTTTTAGCACTGAAAATTGATCTCTACAGCTTTATCAAAAGAACAGAATGAATCAACGTCCACAACATCACCGAGGAGTAAATGAATTGTATGCACAAAAAAGGTTGTTTATAACAATTCGTTCCGGCATTGATGGGGGCTACGGTTTTTGAGTGATGCAAACGTTCGGAGTAGAAGCCTCTTGGGTTAAAATATTTCGAGCTATCAATTTTTATACTGATTTTGAAAATCTGAAAGAACAACTTGACCCATTGGCACGCTCTTCTGTTTGCCAGATAATTTCTATTGCCTCTCGCTTTACGTCCCGTGACAGACGTGGTTCCTCTGAAATCTGAAAAAAATTACACGCACCGCTAGTGTTTGGACATCTTCGAGTTCTTTGACGAGAGAGCTCTGCCTTGGGCTTCATAGTGCAGACGCGTATCCTAAAACCGGCCTAATGATTGGTTTATATGCGATAATTTTCACAGAAGGAGATTTCCCAAGCGTTCTTCTCAGGTACCACAATTTGATTGTTGCACGCTTCTTAACATGCTCCACATTATTTTCTCATCCAAGGTCATTCGACAAAATCACTCCCAAGTATTTATATTTGTCAACTGTCATCAGCTGTACGCTCTCAATCTCATAACGAAAGATTATTCGCGATGAGGACATCAATGAACTAATTAGAATGTTATTCGACCCGACCATAGCTTTGATAATGTTCTCGTTTATATGCTTAATAGTACAGCATAGGGCATCCCTAAATCACCAATCTCGTGAATTTGATAGAGCTTTATCATACGAGGAAATCTGACATCAGGAATTTTGGAAATCCTGCCGATACAGAGCAAGCGGGAATCTCTCGTCATACTGCGTGTTATTCATACTGCGTGTTATTCAATTATCTTAAAGGGGCACTGACACCCCAAGGGTCGTATCTTTTATTGTCTAAAACGATGTAAGTTGTAGTCATAGATACGCAAAAAAACGCAACGCAAAAAAAAAAAAATGTTTTCCACGCGCGCGCTCGTTTTTGTTTTTTTTTGTTTTTTTGCGTTTTCCTCCGCGGCTTTTCGCCTTCTCGCTTCTTCTGATTCGTGATGTCAAAAATTATGAAGTTTTGAAACTTTGTAGGCGACATTTTTATGACATTTGATAACGGCAATCGTAAAACATGTTTTTTAATGCAATTGCGAACCGACTATGGCCCTTCTTTTTGAAATGCCGAAAATCGGAGTCCGTTGTGGTGCCGCCTCCTGGATTTGTATCCTCCCTCGGAAAACAGGCGACACCGCTCAAAACCGGGTTTTTTCGGTCCGCCCGCGTTCGCTCCTTTCCTCCTCGCTTTGGGTCGCGATGGCAACAGCACGGAGCAGTGAAAGAAAGTGGACTGTCAGGACTCCGCAATATTTGACGTCAACGCACCGACGCGGATCGCACGGGAACTTCGAATTCGGCATTTGGAAATTGTTTTTTTACTTCACAAATACTGAATTCCCAAGTATTGAATTTTAGGGTAATGTCTCGGCATCGTTTTCAATCGTTTCGGATAATAAAAGAAAAATGATTTGGATGTATCAGTGCCCCTTTAAGAAGGACGACATACAAAATAGTAGCAGTGCACACCTACACGAGTAAATTACTTCAAGACCAAAACCCGCATAAATATTTATTGTAATTTCCACATTATGAATATACCCGTCTCCTCTGATGGCTTTATTGTTTTTTCCTAAAAAATCTCCAAACGTGAAAGCAGTCTTACAGACTCGCCAGACATAAAGCATGATACGCATGACAATATCAATAACTCGTCACACTACTCGAAATAATTGCAACGGCCGACAAACAAAAAACACATAAATAAAGACTATAGATGCTTTTAAAATATAGGTTTATTTTTACTGGAGCGAAATCCTTACTCGAACAAACACGTCGGCGGAAAGAATTTCACTCATCGATAGAGATAGGAAAGAATGGGTCACCTGAAGTGTTGATTATGTGGAAAACAATGCGTTCAAAGTCGTCGTGATGACGTCTTGTGCCCTTGTTGTAAGTTGATTAAGGTTTATATCTCATTAGAACTGCTTGCAATTGCAACCAATGGGCATCTTTGCGGATCTTTTTAACATATTATGTTGCATGATGCACCAAGCAGAAAATAAACAGTCCACTTCTGTTGTCAGATTGTGGACATCAAATGTGGCAAAGTGCTTGGGCCAAACGAAAAAGGAGAAGCATTAGTCAAGTCGCCATACTGCATGAGGGGCTACTACGAAAATCCGGAAGCAACATCACAGGCTATCACCGCTGACGGTTGGGTACGAACAGGTAATTTTCCGAGATCATATCATCGGTTATCCTCTTCAAATGACGTCAAGAATAAAAGAAACATATTTGCTTACACATTTGTTAAGACTGAGGTAAAATGCCGTTATATAAAAATTACATTTACGCCAAAGGACACTCAGATTTTTAAATGACATTCAAGATGAGACATGTCAGACGACAACAAATCAGATTTAGGTGATGTTTATTGCGCCTGCGGTTGGCAAGTCGCCTCGGGCACGCGGAGAACGTTTGCCTCAATCATGGTGTCAATAAACAATTTTAACACTGCGAAAAACTAACTTTGTGTTGTCTGCTGGGGCAAAAAAATATAACAGAAAACCGGGATAGAAGGTTGCGCACAGTCATTTTAAATATGTTCGTTATCTGATGAAAACTAGATGCTTTGTGGCAACCATGAGTCGAAGCGTTTGGCGAAATCTATGATCCAACGTAACGTCGTCGTAAGCCGAGCCTCCCTTGTTCAGCCACAGCAGCTGACAGCTTCCTCGCTATCAGTTTTTTCGGTGATTTCGATAGTGCTTGGTCGATCTGGCTCTTCCTCACGCTCGCTCTTCGTCTGCAGTGCTCGCGTCTACGTCCGAGAAGGATCCTGGGTGCCGTATTGCGCTTCCGCCGTGGCTATCACGGCGGTATGCCTTGATCTTGGTTCTATTGTCTCCGGCTGTTGAAAGGGCCGCCATATTCGTCGTCGACGTATTCCGCGAACCTCGCCACGGAAAGACGTCTATCGCACAGTTCAGTACTCATGCTATAGCAACTAGTGGCACACATGGCGTCCACTCATACTCAGCAAACGAACACTGATTTAAGGACAAGCTACCGTACCTACTAACTTACTACATCTTCAAACAGCCATTAGGCTGATGCCAGCGACCTGATCGAGTGCCGTCTGAATCTGTGTGGGCCATACAAAGAGTGTTTGGTTGGCCAGTTGGCCTTCTTCCCCTAACCACCCCTGTGTGAAAGCGAGTCGGCGCTGCAAATCCATACTTCGATGTGGTGGACAGAACCATCCCCAACTTTTTCGTCGTGAGACACTCCACTGCCAAGTAATCGCATCCGTCCTCAGGCGCAACTGGCCGAAGATCGTGAGATGCTCGCGATCTTCGGCCAGTTAACTGTTCAGCCGATACTTCTGGACGGTTAAACACACAAGGGATAACCAAACTGTCCCAGGATTCCCGCAAGTCATAGAGAGTCGCTGCATGACTGCCACCTGTGAAATAAAGTTTCCGCGCCAGCGGCTACAAGAAACAACATTGGTGGTAACTACCCTGCAGCAACAAAAGCAGATGAAAAAAGTTTATTGTTACAAAATACACTGTATTAAAACAATCTTGATGTGGGAGTTAGTAGAACAGATATGTGTTCATTGTTTTTCTAATGCTAAAAAAATTCAGGAGATCTTGTTTCAAACTGACAATTTTACAAAACTTAAAAAACACATAACTTGTCTTTTCATTGCCGATTGTTACTCAAAACTGACTGATAGAGCTTCTGGCAACATTGTAACGTTATTTTCTATGGGCCTTGGTGTAAATAAAACAGAACTGGATTGATTGTCTTCGCAATTACAGTGAAACGGGAATTGGTGTGCATGCTTCACGAGGTGGACATTACTCAATAACTGCTTCTAAATGCGAGATGACAGTGTCAGCTTTTAGCACTTTAAACACTATTTTTAGAAGTTATAGAAGGTTTTCCATTCTCTGGAGTTTTCAAGAAATGTTCCATGATAGCTCCGTGAAAAACAAAGTTGCGTGGTGAAATTTTGGCCGTTCTGCTTAACCATTCGATTTCTACTTTTGATAATAATATGTATAAGGTGCAAGATATTTTATCCCTAGAGGGCTGATGCATCTGCTGCAATGTTTATATCCAGCTACAGCGATCCATCTGGTTCTGCTAGACCACACCTAGCAGTTCCAGTGTGTGAACATTCGGATGCTGAGGCAATATCATGACCTTTTTCCGGAGGTTAATACAAGTTAGCATTCAGGAAGCAGTGACGCTCCAGGCACATATAGCCACAGTCAACGGGATGGCCCTGTCCCCACAGATCCTGCGTAATCACGTGTTTATGTTGACATCCAACATGTAAGAACCTTACCCACCCCAGGACATCATTTTGTAAGGAACTGAACGTCGATCAGTCACATCCGCATATGTGATGACCCTCCCAGACTTCTCGGTGTCACTCCCAAGTTCTTTTAGTGATTCATAAATATGAGCCTGCTCTTGGCTTAGAGAACTAGAGTGGACACAGGGGTTATGGTTTTATTTACACCATGCGCGAGGGAAGCAGAAGCTATAAGCATGAGCATGTTGCCCTGAACGATGCTCACACATCACGAGCGTGCATTCTTGGTGGGGACTTGAAAACCTGCAGCTCACATTTAAAGTGAAACGGAGTCAAGCATCGTAAGTGTTGTTTGTGCTCATCTTGCAACATCAGAAAGTCAGCAGAAGTAAAGCCGAGACGAGCCAAGCTGGTTTTACCAGACTGTTTGCCATTCCGCGGACTCGCCATGCACCATGTGCCTCTTGTGTAACTCCTATTTTCTCCACGGCCAAGTCAGTCGCCTGATAGAAAGGCTTTGGTTGGCGACGACAAAAAGAACCTCAACCACCGGGGCACGCAAACGCATTTTGGGAGCAACCACAGCTTCGTGGCTACTTGGCGACGACGAGCGCGCATGGCAGAAAAAGATGAGCCTGACATTGTTGTCATGGGAAGGCTGGGACTTCTCGAAGAGTTCGAGCTGGAAAGGGCTGAAGCCTGGCCCCTGTACAAGGAGCGACTATTTCTTTGAATATCGTCGTCAAGCAGCCTAAAAAAACACGCAGTCTTCTGCAGCGTTTGTGGACCGGTTACCTACACCGTTATACACTCATCGTTTGCGCTTGTGACGCCGGTAGAGCTGTGACACAATGTCCCTACGTGGACATTGTGTCGTAGCTCCCCGCCTACTTCACTCCGCGCCCGAAGGTCATTGTTCAGCGCTTTGCGTTTCAAATGCGCAGCCAGCAGCTGGGAAAAAGCCATCGTGGACCTCGTCGCCGCCCAGCAACGCCTTTCTTAACACTGTCACTTCAGTGAGATCTTGTCAGACACGTTACGGAACCGTCCGGTGCGCGGCGTCCGGACGAAGCTGTGCAGCGTCATCTTCTTGTCAAACCAGCGTTGGACTTCAATAAAGCCCTTGAGAGTGCTGTCGCTTCGGATTATGCCACCCTACAAGCACAACATATAAAGGGGGCGTGGCCTGTGCCTTCGACGTCGTACTTGCATCGCATTCAGCGAATGCCCAAGGGTATCAGTAAGCAGGACGGAACTCCGAAGATTCCTCTAGAGTCGGGAACACGGCAATGCTTTCGCTGCAACGACGACCATGACGTTACGAACTGTGGTTTCCGCAATGCGGAGCGCCATTTCTGCGAGCGGCAAGGACATACTGTCCGAGCCTACCCTAGAAGGAAGCACCAAAGGCCAAGCCAAGTGCAGCGTCAACCACGCAGGGAAGTAAAGTCCCGACAAATGGGGACGCACCGGGCTGTAGGGACATTACCATATTTCGGGAGTGGCTTGCCAGCATTTTTGGCAACCAACACGGTCAACGTAAACCAAGTACCTATGGAGGAGGACTCTGGTTCACCATGCTCCATTGTCAACCAGAGGACTACGTGTAAGCGAGGAATCTCCAGGATGGCACTTTGACCATGCACGCGAGGAGTCCGAACTCAGCAACCTGTGGACCTCGTGGGGGAGGTGAAAATTCAGGTCAAGTATTGCGGCAGAAAAGCTCATCTTTTGATACTCACCACGAAGAGGGCCAGAATCAGCATTGTGGTATGGGACTGATTTCAACCGTTGGGCGTGTTTTTGGAAGGGCTTCCTCAGCTTCATGGAGCCCCGTTTCCCGGAACTGCACCGGGGAGAGCGTCCTGCTGCAGTCCAGCAGCGCACATTGGGGACGAAAGTGGCAACTCTCTTCGATGACTTCTCGGAAGTGTTCATGCCCAAGCTCGGGAAGAGCAAGGGTCCCCGATGCGAAATAAATTTGAGGATCAAGCCAAGCACAAACTTCACAAGGCACGTCAAGTCCCGTTCGAACTTTGGCCGAAAGTTTACGAAGCCATCGAGAAGTTGGTGGAACAAGATATCTACGTTCCGGACAAGCACTCTTGGTGGGCGACAACTATCGTTTTGATTCTAAAGAAAGATGGGGAGATGGGAATTTGCGGTGACTACAAGGAAACACCCAACCCAGTCGTCAAGTTGGAGACTTATCCGCTACCTACTCCGGAACAGCTACTAGCAAAGCTTGAAGGATGACCAAATTTTCCCGGATTTACTTGGATCAAGCATATCATCACCTTATTGTGGACGAGGACACTTCCCTGTTATGATTGTAACAACGCCCAGGGAGCTTTTCAAGGTTACCCGATTATAGTTTTTTGTGGCCATGGCTTTGGCGATCTTCCAGCGTTATACGTAGAAACTCTTGAACTGCCTCGAAAGAGTGCAGTATTTTTTATATGACATACTCATCGGCAGTCAAACGGTAGCTTAACGCGACGGTTGGTTGCACAGAGGGCGGCAGCGCTTCCAGACGACGGCCCGCATCTAAACTCTGACATGTGCACTTTCCGAGTCAAGGAAGTATAATGTACCTGGGATACCGTATCAACAAGGACGGCGTCAGTCCTACGACCGAAAAGGTGGAGTCTAACAAGAAAGCTCTACAACCGACGAACATGACAAAGCTACAGTCGTTCTTGGGATCTTTGAAATTTTATAATAGTTTTCTGAAGGGGGCCACCCATGTGTTGGAACTGCTTCATCGCCTTCTGGATAAGTACAAGTTTTGGGCCTAGACGAAGACAAAAGCAGAGGAGTAAAAGCGTGCCAAGGGTCTGCTAGAATCTTCAGCTGTTCTAGCACACTACGATGTGTCACGTCCCATAGTGCTGGCCTGCGACGCTTCTCCGTCCGGGCTGGAGCTCTACTGAGCTAAGTGAAAGAAAATGGGATTGAGAAACCTGTGGCCTTCGCATCGAGAACTCTGTCGCAAGCAGAGCGCAGCTACACACTCACACAACAGTGAGAACAATGAGAGCAGTTTTTGCTGGTGCCCTCCGCAAGCTACACGGCCCAACGGTCGACCGGAAAGTAGTCTTGGATATGAGCGCTCCACATTGGAGAATTTAAAGGCTGTATTCTGGTTCCAGGACGGAAACCTTTAGCTGCATATCTTTTCTGAGCCTATGTGTCAAGTCATTACTCTTTCTCCTAGTGCGAGATAAGTGACAAATAATATGCCTAGACATCTCGCACGAAAGCAGGTTCAACACTGACGACTTTTGTGACAGGTTTAATAAGTACCAATCACATTTCAAAATCTAGCAACAAATTCAAACCTTATGAGTACACTGGCTTCAAGAGGAGCTATTCTACGGTTATTCCACTGACATGTCAGACATCGAAGTGCACCTCATTGTTTAGCACTTAATTTGGGATAATACAGCCAATCAAACCTGCAACATCCCTGAGCGGAAATGGAAGCTCTTTGGTGTGTCAGCACCTGTTCCCTCAAATACTCCAGTACAAAACCCCAGCATGCACCTGACTTTGTATAGCACTTCGCTGATAGGTGATGTGAACTGGAGTCTGTTCTCAAACATAATTCTACGTAGGTTGGTTGGTTGACTGTGGTCAAGGGTGTCGCCAGCTTGATCACCATCACCTACTTATCTTCCTTGAGGTGACCAGCATGACAACATTTGGAAGAGTTGGGAAACAAATGATTTACAGTGACTTGGTGCTGACGGTCGAAGTGTATGGCAAGGCCACGAGAAAATTTGGTTCTACAAAGTGTTTCCGTGTTTGGTGGTGAACGGATTAATACGTGGCAAGATTCGCTCAATAGTGACTGTACAAATCGGTGTGAGAAGAAGTGCCGCTTCTAGCTTTTATGAGAACAGTCTTCTTATGGTGGCGGGAGATTGGTAGCTGAGCGCGTTAGTCCATGGCAGCTGAAAGCACGTGGGACGAAAACTATCTCTGCAGAACCCAGGGATCCGAAGCTCAGTGTTCTTGCCGACATCAACCTAGATAGCAAGGCATGCATAGTAAATTTACTACGTCAACTACCTTTCTTGATCAACCACTGCACCCCGGCATGTCGTTTGGAAACGAGTAGCGAGTCAGCATTCGGCTAGGACTCGTGGTCAATTAGTGCTTCACCGATTGAACATTAATCCCGGCCAAAAGCAAATGCAGCAGTCATGTGCTATTTGTAAACTGCGGCCAATCGTGATTGGTGTAGTAAATTTATTACTATCTTGTATCCAGGTGGTGTTGCCCCTGACCATTTTGATCTGTATGAGCATCGTGCCACTTTGCGTTTGTGTATCGCCAGGCTAGTAGTCATCCTTCACTGGCTAAACATCTCATATAGAGAATAATGTATTGTTGCCATATGTCAAAGACACATAAACACACTGCCTAAACATAAACGCCTAATTTGCTTTGCTTTGTTAAAGGAGAGTGGCCAGAGGCCTGTAAACGTGAGGTATGGAAGAGTTCTAATGATGGAAAGTTACGATAAGCACGAATATCACAAATCTTTTCTCTTCAGCAAATTGGTTTTATCGAATACTATTAAATACAACAGCTATATATAATAGAGCTGCCTTCTAAGTCATTTTATTCAGGAATGCCATCACTGTTGCTGAGACTCGCATCTTCTGGGAGCTCTACGGGAGCATGTCAGGCTGCTTCAAAACCGAGCCGAAGCGGCTTCTTCGGCTATGTTGCTCCTTCCTTTTCACTCTTGTCAGCTGCACATTACTGCTTGCGCCGGTCCTTATACAACTGCTTTGTCGGCCTGTTCAGAAACGGCATTATCACTTACATTGCCACTGGTCTCAGGTCTCTTGGGGTTAACACCAGTGGCGGCCCTAATGCTGGCTATTGCACTGTCCTCGTCAGCACCACACAATTCTTTGATTGTTGCTTTTCCAGAAGGCCCCTCACACAGGTCGTTTTCTGCTGTGCTTTTGCACTGCACGTCTGAATTCAAGCGAGGAGAACGTCACGCAAGTAACCATGGCTGCAAGAAGCTGCTGCGTGTTATTGAGACGTAGTGATCCCAGTAACTTTTAGATTTCTTTTTAATGTGGCCAGCTCACTTTGCCTACTTGTATGGTGGCTCGCAGCAGCAAATGTTTTCTGGAACATCTAGACAGTCTAAGTGGCCCCTCGGCAGCAACTGTATTCAATGCATATATGAAAACTTCATTAAACAATGTTTAGGACGTTTTGAAATACAACTTTTGCGCGGACCATGTTCCATGTAATAGGACGCTTAGATGTAAACACACGTAGCATATTTAACTTTGAAACTGTGTGGGATTATCGAACGCCTTACTAAAGAAAGCTAGAAATAAAAACATTGAGAGACTGACTGCGGGTAACATTTAATTTTATCAATTCTTCGGAGCATGTCATTGGGAATGTAAAATCCGGTTAAAGGTCACGGTGGCAAATCCCTACTCTACGTTCCCAAGAACAACTGACACTTTACAGGATTTTTACCACTTAAAAAAAATTAACCTCTTTTTGCCGTCTTGCATTCTTGCCAGAATCTGTACCTAGAGGTACATTTGACAAGGCATGTAGGCCAACCTTGGGAGTTGTTGCCTGTGCAAGAAACTCAAAATTTAAAGCACTGCTAGGCGAAGATCGCTATCATGAATTACGACCAAGCCGGTCGCGCAGTGAACTCGCTCGAGGTACGCTGTGCTACGACGGCCCCCACACGCAAATCAAATACTAGGCGGGCGTCCCTTCAGCTAATTGTTACTGTGGTGCTGTTAACTTAGAAGGTTACGCCCTTCATCAAAATTATATCTTACCCAAATATGTTCCTTCAGGTTTCGGCATTGAGATGAGCTGCGGTATTGGCTTCCAAGAAACCAGGGGCTTCTAAAAACGCCCTCATGCATGAGAGACCCTGTTCCACTTCTGCTACCGAAGATAATTGAGGCCCTCGCTCAGATGGTTCCAGTGCTAAGTTCTAAGGAGGGTCCAGTTGCAGGTGGCATTTCTTCGCGGCAGACATCGTAAAGAACGAGTAAATGTGGAGCTCAACTGCAACTAACGAACTGAGGACCAACCGAGGCGAGCTGACGCCAGGTTCAGAGCCCTTAGGGCTACTCAATAACTGGAGCCGTGAATGGGTTACACAATTAGGAACGCAAAGTGTTCGAAATATACTTCTTCCACATTATTTTCGTAACTAAAACAATGTAAAACTTGTTCCCGCAAATGCCTTCTTGTTTTTAAATCTCGTAACATGTGTCGAGCGCTGTTGACGAAAGTATGATTTCCAACCCTAGATGAGCTTCAGGAACTCAGATTATATAAAATAACGTTTAGGATAAATGCCATTTTAGTTTGCGTTTGCAACTAGCTCAATTTCATTTACACGGAATGCCATTTGGCATAAACGCAATTCTAGGAGCAGTCTGACAGGGGTATAAAAAGTGAGAAGGGTCTTCGGATACGGACGTTGACAAGCGTCTAGGCGTCATATGAAGTCAAAACTAGTAGGTACCGGACTCTTTATTTATTTTTTCATTTAGAATAGCCATTCCACTTTATATTCAATACTCAGTTGACAGCAAATAACATTTAAATATACGTATAAATAAATACGCCGTCATAAAAAAAATTTTCAAGAAAAGTGGTTCAATTGTTTGATGAATAAAAATGTTCCCTTTTTTTATCTTTCTGCCTAGCCCTGTCTTGCAAGAAGGACTTTTCGGTCCCTGTGTGCTCGAAATTTAAGTAAATATTTCTCGAGTAAATTTGAAATTGTGCTCGATCAAATTACCTGCGATGCCCAGCCTATTCTCACCAGCTCATTTTTAGATTTAGTGAACTCCTTTAGGGTTAATCTGTACACTGTGCTTACAGGTGACATGTGCTATTACAATGAAGATGGCCAGTTCTTTTTCGTTGAGAGAATGAACGATCTCTTCAAAGCCATGGGAATACTCGTGGCACCATCCTCGATAGAACGCGTATTGCTCAGCCACAAGGGAATCGCAGAAGCTGTGGTTATTGGTGTTCCTCATCCAGAATATTCTCAAGTTGCAGGGGCATTTGTTGTGCTCAAGACGGATAGCCGCAATATTACTGAGGTAGAGCTTAAAAACTTTGTTGCAGGTGAATATCCGTTTCGATATTTTCTTCGTTACATACCTAGTTTGGAAAGTAATGTGACCCTGTACCTCATTTCAACAGACCTAAGTGGGATTAAACTTGAACATGACGAACCCCGAGACGGCAGGCAAAAAGCGACAAGTACATTAAAACGTTTCGCACACAACTGAATTTTTTTTTAGATTTCCGTAAAGTGCTTATACAGACACGTTGGCCTGTCAAGGCACCAAAAAGTACTTATATAGCCACAATGACTATATATGTTGGCACCTCAACTATATGGGCACCCTGACCATATATATAGGCACCTTGACAAGTCAGTGCGCCTTTTAAAGGCACCTTGACGTTACACATAGATATATATATGGGCGCCTTGACAAGTCAATTTTTATATGTAGGGACCTTGACTTGTCAAGCTGCCAGTGTAAGCAATTTTCGGAAGTAAAAATATCAGCCGTGTGCGAGTCCTTTTAGAGCTAGTGTCATTTTCTGCCTGTAGTCTTGGAGAATATGTCATATTCAGTCTAAACCAGATCATTTGCATCCTTACATTCACTGAATTACACTTGATGTACATTGTACGTGGTGCTTCAGCTAACGTGTGCCAAGACTTCACACTTGTCGCTGCACGTGACACGTGTCAAAAAAACGTATTATTCGCAGTTCTATATAAAACAACTCAGTATATTTTTGCAACGTGTCAAACTGGTTGATTATTGCAGAGTAATGAGCTACCTCTTTTACTAAAAACCTTTGACTTTGCCTCCACGTGCCCGGGGCCCATATTCCTCGCAGGTGTAAACAATAGTTACTCTTCCAATGTCTCCAGCGCAAAAGCCGACATTTCTTTCACGTTCGGCCCCTTCGCGGGCCAACGACACTAGGCAGAGTCACGCTCAGATCCACCTTCATTCGTCGTCCTTCATTCAATATATAAACCTGGGCGCCTGACACCAGGCCGCGATCTTTCTCAAACATCACGACATTGTTAGTCGATCCAACCAGGCCTTGGACTCGGACTTAGCGGCGCATCCACCCGCTGGCTGACACGAAACACCGTGAAACGCGAGGCGGCCGCATCCGCTCGGTAACAGCCCTTCTGTCTGGGAGCTATTTGAACCCTGTCACGTAAACAGCGCCGAGAATGGCATGATCCGCTTGCCTGCCGGCAAGCATCCGCTGAGGTTCGCGTTACAGAACCATGTCGGGATTTCTCGCCAGACCGGCGCCATGCGTCTCGAAGCTCGCCTGTAGCCTTATATCTCAAGAAGAAAAAGGGGTGGGAGACAGAGGGGTCGGGCTGACAATGCAAGAAGATCAAGCGGGGTCAATAGTAGGCTTCGATGGGGGATTTCATTGATAGTTTTCAATAGAGGGGGGGGGGTCTTCATTAACATTCTTGAAATGACACTATTCACTGGAGGGTTTGTATTCGGGTAGTTTTTATGGAAGGAGTCGACAGGCCGTAGCTGTGACCGCAGGAACGGGACTAGGAAGCGCTCGGAATGTGAGTTTGTAAACAGTATGATAGCTTGCGCTGTCTTGTGTGACGCCCTTGGGAACAACAGAGGCGTTACTTGATCGACTCGGGCGTGGTATAAAATAAATAAAGTCAAATGATCCAACCTTTTTTTTAATATTAACTTGTCAGCAAACTCCCCAATGCCAAAATAATATAGATTGTGTTAAAAAATCACATTGTGGTGTTTCTAATATGAATCACTTTTGTGTAATTGATTCGAGCTCTAAAAATAACGCGCGAGATCTATAAAGTATCCCTCCAGTATATAAATGCAATTATAGTCCCCTCATTTACATTTTTTTTTAATTCTCACTCGTTTTCTTAGATAAAAACAAAATTGCCAGACGAAGGCTCCCTTCACAAAAAGTGTAGTAGCGCGCGAGATCTAAAAAGTATTCCTCCACTATATAAATGCAATTATAATCCCCTCATTTACCTTTTTGTTCACTCGTTTTCTTAGATAAAAAAAATTGCCAGACGAAGCTTCACAAAAAGTACAGAGTAGAATGTTCCTCAATGTGATATACAACTTTGTAGATACTAGTTTGTGCACAACTTAAAAACTTAAAATATGCCATTTGCTCTGCATTAATTATCTCATTACGCACATCACATTTTTTTGTACTTGCTCAAAAGGCAATGAACAATATTTAGTTGCTTTGATAGGCGTAGTGTTCACCAGCTTAATTTATGTTCAATTCATATGAAAAAGTTATTGACACATTCTGTACGGCACAGCAAAAAAAAAAGTTTGAGTTAAATTTAGATTAATAGTAGAACCGTTGCTAAGCAGTTCAACCTTTAAGCAATTAGAAGAAATAAGTGAGGATTATTTCATTAATGTTCTGAAAACTACGCATGAAAATAAGATATGCTTTTTCTTTCCTCCTTAGGACAACTTGGATTCTTCATGCACCTACACGGTGGTGTCAAGTTTGTTCAAAAGATACCAAAAGACGCCTCCGGCAAAGTTAACAGAAAGGAACTTATGATGTACCGCTAGGACAGCTGATGGTACTCGGCTTGTTTTGAAAAACGATAAATCTAGAATTTCTTTAGTAAGAGAATACCAAATCCCTTAGCACTTATTCGAAATCTAGTGTGCTCGCGCACGACGTTGGCAGTCATTAGCTTCGCTAGATTTACCAGCACTTCCTGCACCGGTGCAGAAGAGTGGAGGGCAGCATACTTCCGGTATGTGTACTTAGATACGACTGGAAGTAGAACGGCCTATGCTTTTCTGCACCGGTGCAGGAGGTGCAGTTGAATCTAACGACGCCATTATATGTAGTTAGAAAGTACTGTACAGCGTTCAAAACGCAGAGAGCAGCCTAGCGTCTTTTACTCACTCCAAAAATCTGAATTTTAAGAATTTTGTAATATTTGAGTTGGAGAAAATCAAGCCTTAAAGAGAAAACTCCCCTCTTATTGAGGCGCTATTTTGCTATCGGCTCAAATTTCAACCGAAAAGCCGAGTAACACGAAAGCGCCTTCCTTCAATGAAGCATCGAAATCCAACGCCCCTCAAGCACGACGAAGCTACCGGCATATTTTCGGGTATATTTTTTGACCACGTCACTTTGCAAAACGCTAAACTGGAGAATATAACGACATTGAACATGTACACAGCACGAGTTTGTTGTCGCGATCAACGCATCGGGCCTTTTTTATGTATTTTACTCAGCCGAATCAAATCTCAATTATTTTCTGTCGAGAATAGATATTTTCCTCCGGAGCAGTGGTTTTTTTATATAGACTTTGACAATAAAATAAAAGCAAAACAATTCATCGATCGATTGTTTGTCCTAAAAGTGTCGTAAACCCTGCACCTGCTGAAACGAAACAGGAGTCAACAGCATTAAAAGTAATGCTCTTCAAATTAGAAACTTCTGCCTGTAAATCCTTGGCCTCACGAGTGATATGCGACAGGCCAAGGCAGCGCACCAGAAGAACGTCTAACTGGGCCCAGCTTGGCCATCCGAACGGCCTAACTTGGGCTTGATACCGTTTTGCTCCAAAGCGTCACTTAGCGACAAAGTATTTTTTTTTGTTTTTCTCCATCTTTATTTTGGTTCTCCACATAATTTTCAAAGTGCCAGACTCTGCCAATGATTCAACATATCAGCCGACAAGCCAGCTGTGAAGTCTAATTCTGGTACTTGTACTACGGCCCGCAAAATATAGCAATTAGATGACGAGAAGGACGAAGAACATCATTGCGCTCCTGACCCGGCCGCTCTGCCATGTATACCATCATCCCTCCAGTAAACTTCATAAATAGCACTCTACATTATTATCTCCCCCTGTCCACCTCTTTGCCATCGTCTTACAATTCAGAAGTGGAATGAACCAAAACTTCGACCAACATTCACCGATATCCTACGAGCGGCTACGTCAACGAATATCCGAGCGAGTCAGCTAAGCCCAGTGTAACATGGCCGGCCGGGAGCATGGGCTGCGAACAGCCGGTCGTCTGCGAAGTTGGTCGCCTTCCGGCGTCTACCATCACCGGTTGACGATCCAGTAGAACCAGCCACGATACAGGCAGCAACGATTGCAGTACTGACCAACGCTTCCGCAAAAATATGATAGAAGCTTCGCATGAGTTTATTAGAGTCATCAACTATCTTGCTGAAGAAAGCGAAACGTCGTTGGGTTTTCAATCGTGGACCGCAAATAGAAAATAACACAGCAATTCGCCAGCCGACGTCACCACTGCGTATCCTGTCTGCAACGTGACAGAGGGGGGGGGGGATGCCACGGCTTGCGCGAACAAGGGCATGGGAGCTCTTACATCAGTCGGTGAGAACCTAGCGAGCCTGTGATGTGTTGCAGCCGGGCAGTTGCACGGTCCTGTTTCGGTCAGTGAAAGGTCGTCGGGTTTACGCGTGATGATTTGACGAATGAGTGTTCTAAATCATTCGTCTGTCGGCGTCACCACTGCCTGTTGTGTCTCCGACGTGACAGAGTAGGGAAGCCATGGGCCACGATGGTGACGGCACCGGCGCTCTTAGTCAAGTAAGTGACGACCCAGGAGCCGGCGAGTTTTCAAAAGAGCGAGTGCGTTGTCTTCTCAAATAGTGCGAGCACAGACGAACGATGCCCTATCAGCACAATATTTTGGCCGGACAAGGGCTAGTAATAAAAATAATTAAGGCCAGCTGAAAAAAAAAAGAACTGAGGATGTCTATCGGGCACTGCAGCCATACCGAGCAACGCCGCTGGGGAATAGCTTTAGCCCTGCAGAGCTTCTGTTGGGGTGCCAGATTCGCACGTCCCTTCAAGCGGCAAACCATCTTCTGGAGCCCAAAACTCCCGATCACACAGAGCTCCGGTAATGGGAGGAAAAAAACAAACTCAGACAGAAGACCAACTTCGACAAGAAACACAGTGCACGCCCC
Source organism: Ixodes ricinus (assembly GCA_037355805.1). NCBI lineage: Eukaryota > Metazoa > Arthropoda > Arachnida > Ixodida > Ixodidae > Ixodes > Ixodes ricinus. Next base: position 72,803 of record JAZHYW010055579.1, on the reverse strand, counting down.
TTGAAGCCAAATGCGGAAGGGGAAAAGTGTGGATCACTGACCAGAAGACCGACGGACGCGTGAAGAGAGCTGCAGAACCACCCTGGTCCTACAAAGTAAAGACACCAAGAGGGAAGTGCAACGGAACAGATTTATTACACTTGATCACAATGGAAATACCCATAGGAAATGGCAAAGTAGCGGGCGATACCATCTGCAATCAAGAATTGTCGTGCCCGGTGCCGTGGACTTAACAACTTCCAGTCACAAGAAGTGGACGCGTAGCAAGGCCCGTCCAGAAACTGAACCTATAGATACAAAACAAAAGACAGAAAATAAGGAGGGGGATATTAAGTATAAGCCCTGAGGCTTAGGGGAAGAGGAAGAAAAAAAAGTTACTCAGCTAACAGTGACGGCTCAGCTTCCATTCTCACCGGCTACAACTGCTACACGAACTTGGTTTTCTGAGCAACTCTTTCGAAACAAGGCATTTTTCGGCGAATATTTAGGGTACTTTAAAATAAAACATTATTCCTGATTTTTTTTTGTCCTGAGTATAGAGTTTCTTGTACATTTAATAAAAGCTGTGTTCTACTACTGTAGCCACCATTTTCATGGCGCACGAAATCGTCCAAAAATTGAAAAAGGAAAAAAAACATCAATTTTGTGTTACAATATACAAATCGTCGTCCTCGATTTAACTTTATTCGGTTTATCCTTCACAACCTATAATGTCATATCTCCGAAAACATGTTGCATTATATTATATTATAAATTTTGTGGACGTTCGCAAAGGAGCATAAATGTAAAAAGCACATGAAATTTCACTGCGGAATTGACCAACTGAAAACACTAAGTATTTTTCGTCCCCACCAAAGGCGGAAGACCGTTTTGCAGACTATTTTATTCAATGCTACACAGTTGGTCAGCCCACTATTTAGCCTATTTAGATGAAAGTAAACTGCCAGGATGTTTTATCGGGCTTTAGAATAGATACGAATGAAATGGAGGAAGGTATCAGAAAACTTAAACCAAAGTAATCTACTGAAGTAGATTGTATTCCGAGCTTTATGATCAAACGTTGTGAGGACTTGTTTGGACCGATTTCAAAACACATTTTCAACTTGTCACTTCGCTCTGGTTTGTTCCCATCGTTATGGAAGAAAGTGGTTGTCATGCCAATATTAAAGGGGGCGATTCATCGGTTGCCAGTGATTATTGGCCTGTTTCTTTATTTTGCTGCTTTTCTAAGGCGTTTGAGAAAGTTATTCATAAATAAATAACTTATTACTTTCATCAAAAAGTAACAACTTCGCAGCTACGGGCTCATCACAGGACGGTCAGTTGAAACCAACTTGTGCTCTTTTTACATTTCGCTGTACCAATTGTTACGAACCGGGGACAGGTATATCCTATTTATTTTCATATGTCTGAAGCATTCGATAAAGTTGATCATGAGCTATTGCTCCACGAACTATCGTTATACAGTTGTTGTTCTGAACTACTTCACTGGTTTCAAAGCTACTTGGCATGTCGTACGAATAAACTTCGAATTTTTAGTGTCCCTTCTAAACTATTTTACTCAACTTCAACTATTAATGATGTAGCCTCATGTGTCAAAAAAGCGGAGCTCCTACGGTTTGCGGATGATATTAAGATATGTATGCCCTTTGCTACTCCTCTTGATTGAAATGCTCTTCAGCACGAAGTGAATAAGATACTGCAATGGACTTTGGCGAATAATTTGCTCCTAAATCCTACCAAAACTAAGGTTCTTTCTTTGAGCAGACTACACACTGTAATGTATTTTACTTACTATTTGGGAGGAACTCCATTCTAACGCGTGACTGTGATGAAAGATATTCGTGTGTGCCTTGATAGCGCGTTACCATTCAATGCTTATGTTTATTATATTGTTGGCCGTGCGATGAAAACTCTTCGTATCATATCTCGTATAACTAAAAAGTTCAGACGTCCTGCTTGTATGATTCGTTTATTTTGTAGTTTATTTCCTTCACAGCTTGAATTTACTTCTGATGATTGGAATTCTCTAACACGTACAAGGTATTCAAGCATTGAATTAGCTCAAAAAAGAATGATACGCATTTTATATGACAGACACTTTCAGTGTCGCTTTGATTATGATTAAGAATTTCTTTTTAAGAGTGTTTTACTTAAGTCTTTGTCAAATAGAAGATTCGAGCGTGACCTGATTTGTTTTCACCGGTTGGTAAATGGTTGGACCCCCAATACTAACCTACTTCTGAATTCTGTCGATTTTCATGTTCCTTGTCGCGTTATCAGAAACTTTACAGTCTTTTACATTCATTTCATATCTAAACTGAAGAAAGTGTTCTGGCTGAGCTGTTTACATGTGAAGGAAGATAAAGAGTATGACAGAATGTAAAAAGTAGAAAGAAATTCATGCTCTCAATTTATAACGCAAAAAACACAGACCAAAAAATATTGGCTATAGTGCGTCTAGCATCGGCAAAACCCGTAACAAACATATTCCCCATTTTGGCGCCAACTCTCATGCACTTCTGCGAGCTTAGAAAAAGGTGCACGAGAGTGGCGCTAGCTCGAGCTACAAAGGATTCGATTTTAGTCTGTCGAACGGCTCTGTCCATCTTTAGATCACCTCCGCGACAGTGCATAATGCTAGAGCGCCCTGTCAAGGTCTGTTGCTGGCTGCGATTGTACAAGATCTTTTGTAAAGGTTGAAACGCAGGTTATGTGATGGTCCCAGCACCAGCGGGGGATATTGGTGGCCGAGTTGGCTAGCGCACACCAGCTCGAATTACGTAGAGCGAAAGCTCGCGCTGCAGAACCCAGAGATCCTGGGTTCAATTCCCACTCCTGCCCGTTTAATCTGAATGAGCATCGTGCCGGCGTGCGGTCTTGTGTTACTACTGCGTGGTGCACGTTATAGACCCCAGTCTAGCGGTTGTACTGCACTGGCTGAATTTCTCGTCTACAGCTAGTGACTCGTCGCAACTTTGAAATGGCTGACCAACTACACGATGTATAAATATCCACACAACCCCAATCAATATTAATTATTATTCAGACTCATTTGTAACCGAAACACTCGACATATTCTTGTATTTACATAATACAATCTTGTTAGATCTCAAAAACAACACACGAGCTCTTTTACCAGTGGTGTGACGGATATTGCTTATGAAAATATAGATTTGCGGCGCGTTCTGTCCTTAGGATCTTGTATTTGGTTGATTATATAGTCATTCTGCTACCATTTCATTCTAATACTTCGATGTTTGTAGTTTAATGACTAAATAGTTTTATTTTGTTATCTAGGCATCAATAGGAACGTTTCATGTTACATAATATTCTGCTCTGTCCGATTGCCGGACGTGGCGAGCGCAAAACAATAACAAATTGTGTAATAAAAAATTTAAAAAATTGTGAGAAAATGTCAGGTACCGTTGAACACTTAGCGTCGGGTTTTCTTCTCCCCGTGTGCTCTTTGGAACCACTCAATTTGCTGCCATATAAGAACCTGTGGGATCTCATGCGAAGCCTCCTCCACCATCGAAGAAGTTATAATCTGGGGCTTCGCGCCAGGACAAGAGAGTGTGGGTTTGAGGGGAAGGGGGCGCGGCGGTGATTATGTGTTTTTATAAGAATGGAAGGACACATACTAAAAAACCTGCACTTGGTTATTTGGAATAATTACGCTCTTGATGAAAAACAGTGGGTGTCGCAACTGAATGCCGCAAGCGATCTAGTGAAACACGTTCAAAGTTTTTCCACTCAAAATCTGCTTCCGTGCCACTTAAAAAAAAATTACATGTCAAACGACTGGATTCTAGGCACCCCCTTGGTTTTCATTCCATTCTTTTTTTTAAATTGTTTTATTTTAAATTTTTTGAAGCTCGATATTTCCAACGTGCCTCAGGCAGACATTTTTCATTTTGCCTGCTAGTGCCTGCACAAAAGCGCCTGGGCCTTGTATGCCATCAGTGGCGAACGACCGCAAATTGTGCAGGGTTGCTTGATGTTTCACAAGCCCACCTACGCCATCGAATGCATTCTTGCCGAGCCCTGTTGCCGAAAAGATCCACTTCGTCGTCTGGAACCCAAAAGCCTGTGGTGCTCACAGAAGCTCATGGAAGCTCGCGCTGCAGAACCGAGGGATCCTGGGTTCGATCCCCGCCCTGCTTGTTTTGATCTGAATGAGAATCGTACCGGCGCACGCTCGAGTAATTACTACTGCTTGATGTACGTTAAGAACCCCAGGCAAGCGGTCGTACTGCACTGTCAATGTTTCTCATTTACAGGGGAAACCCTAATGGCACTCTGAGGCAGAATAACCTTTCACTGTGTAAACACCCTCAACACAAATTGACTTTTTTTAAAGATATGACCATCTGGAATTTTATGTTTAAAGTTAAGGGGAATAGCGATATCCCTGCAAGTAACACATCTGGGCGTTGCAGGATTCTCTACCGGGGGACTGCGGAGGGAATCTGGGGCTGCGGAGGAAAGACGGCTTTTTAGCAGGAGAGGTTTTTTCTTCAAGATCGGGCGTATCTAGTGATACCTAGAGAAATTGATCAAAATATATGATTAGTAAACCACCTACATTGAAGTTTTACACTGGAAAGATGTCGTGATGAACATATAATCAACCGAGTACAATACCCAAGGATCGAACGCGTTGGAAAGTTCAGTTTCCATGGGCAACATCTGCAACATCACTGAAAAGAAAACCAAAACTCTCTTGTTACATTGTAATGCAACTATAATCCAACACGATTTTGCAGACATCAAATTACAGGTTGTGAAGGATCCACCGTATAAAGTTAGAAGAAAGTCGAGGATTATTTTTTTATTAAAAACATTTATTTGTTCATAGATCGGGGTCAGGGAAGAGGGAGTGTTGGAAGAGCCCTCCCCCTCCCCCTTCAGTCGGCGCCCAGGTGCCTTTGTTCCCTTGCTGCGGTCTCGGCCATCTGGACCAGACAGACCAGTTTCCCCGGGTCCGAGCTGAGCACCGCGGTCTCCCAGTTCTCGGAGATTCTAATGTTTAACAGGAAACTCTACAGGTCCGTTAACACACTTGCAACCAAGTACGACCGAGAGAGACGAGACCTGTTGAAACTTCTTAAACTTTCTTAGAACGAGAGTAAAGACTGGCACTCTGGCGCCATCTATGAGATGACCCTGGAACTGCATTTCACAGGGGCAAGGGTTTTGCAGGAATTACGAGGTCAAATGTGCGTAATACCTTTGAGAATGCCTCTTTTATAACGTTCAAAAAATGTTTTCGAGCAAAAAAAGAAAGGATAATGCGCGAGAGAAATAAATAAATTGCCGGACCGCCAACTCTGCACTGCCCCCCAATACATGGCGCCAGTGTGTCCTCTCGTCCGGAGTCGTATATTGGGAGAGTTGGGCGATTGGGAGGAGCAAGGGCCGCCGCCAGTGCCAAATATTTCCCAAGCGGTTATAGCGCGCACTCTAAGTAAGCCCTTTGTCCCAATCAGCAAACCGTTACGTCACAACAGTGAAAACGACATTGAAGGCGTGTAAGTAAAGCGTTCAGTCTGGTTCAGTCGGTGCAGCGTCGCGGTCGGTGTCACCGTTGGTGTCGCAAATGGCAACAGAGCAACGGTAATTGCCGATTGAGTGCGGCGTGACCGGCGTGACTGAGGCTACGAAGAAACCGATAAAAACGCTGCCATAATCGAGACGGTAGTCTCCCTTCCGTGGAAATGAGACTTCCTTGTTTGTCAATAACAGGTGAGTGAGCGCCAATCTAATCGAAGAAGAAGGCATCGGGATTTCCGCTGACACCGAACGGCTCTGTGCAGCGCCTTGCTTACAAGCTGCATGTACCAGAACCTTTAGGCACCAGAGTGGGCTGTACAACATCCCGCCCGGTGTCGGAGTGCGCAGTGAAAAGCAAATCGCAACCGGCAGAAGCTAGCGGTATCATGCTATCCTGCGAGGGCGAGCACCTCGCTTTTGTACCCACCTGCGCTGCTCGAGTGTTCGTCGTGGACCGAAGTGGCTGATGCATCAATCATAGCTCCGATGAGCGGGTCCGGAAAAGAAGCTACACCTCTGAGCCACAAAAGCGACTTGTTTGATACCGTAACCTTTGAAGGGGGCGAGGCAACATATGGTTTCTCCACCACTTTATTAATTTCTGCCCCGGAAGTATGCTTGGCAGACTCCGCTACCACACCGGGAGTAAAGAAGCTAGATCGAGATGAAGCTCCCGGGTGTTGCGGTTTTGTCCAGTGGAGGTTGCCTTTTACACCAAGTTCGCGTCATGTAAAGTCACTCGATCGTTTAGGACAAAGACAACTCTGATTTAGACCAGTGCATGGAGGAAGCAGAGTATCACTAAATATTTTCTAACCACCACTTTAACATCTGGGTTGAGGTGAGGCATCCGCGTCCGCCCAGGAGAGGCGTCGTTCGGTCGTCCCCATAGTCTCTCATCAGATCCGGGACGTTGGGAGCCGGGCCCCAGGGAGCGGCCGGCAGGGCCGGCGTCAGCGGGGCCGCCCGTCCGCCAGTCCTTGGTCCCTGTCGTCCGTCCGTCGTCTCCCCTCCTCTCAGTCCAGAGCGCGCCTTTTATAATTTCAACCTCAATCGATCACGTGCACCAACACGATCTGTTCCCGTGCACCACTTCCCATGACCCACTTTTCCGGGCGATGCCCAGGCCACGGCTACACTCAGGCCGTGGCTCTTAGCCGAAGGCCACGGCTACACTCAGGCCGTGGCTCTTAGCCGAAGGCCAGCTGCCAGGCCCTTCGGACGACGTCCAGGCCGTGGCTCTTAGCCGAAGGCCACGGCTACACTCAGGCCGTGGCTCTTAGCCGAAGGCCACGGCTATACTCAGGCCGCCTTCCGGACGACGCCCAGGCCGCAGCTCTTAGCCGAAGGCCACGGCTACACTCAGGCCGTGGCTCTTAGCCGAAGGCCACGGCTATGCCTCAGGCCGTGGCTCTTAGCCGAAGGCCACGGCTACCTCAGGCCGCGGCTCTTAGCCGAAGGCCACGGCTACACTCAGGCCGTGGCTCTTAGCCGAAGGCCACAGCTGTGCTCAGGCCCCTCCGGACGACGCCCAGGCCGCGGCTCTTAGCCGAAGGCCACGGCTACACTCAGGCCGTGGCTCTTAGCCGAAGGCCACGGCTGCACTCAGGCCGTGGCTCTTAGCCGAAGGCCACGGCTACACTCAGGCCGTGGCTCTTAGCCGAAGGCCACGGCTACACTCAGGCCGTGGCTCTTAGCCGAAGGCCACGGCTGTGCCCAGGCCCCTTCCGGACGACGCCCAGGCCGCAGCTCTTAGCCGAAGGCCACGGCTACACTCAGGCCGTGGCTCTTAGCCGAAGGCCACGGCTACACTCAGGCCGTGGCTCTTAGCCGAAGGCCACGGCTACACTCAGGCCGTGGCTCTTAGCCGAAGGCCACGGCTACACTCAGGCCGTGGCTCTTAGCCGAAGGCCACGGCTACCTCAGGCCGTGGCTCTTAGCCGAAGGCCACGGCTACACTCAGGCCGTGGTTCTTAGCCGAAGGCCACAGCTGCCCAGGCCCCTTCCGGACGACGCCAGGCCGTGGCTCTTAGCCGAAGGCCACGGCTACACTCAGGCCGTGGCTCTTAGCCGAAGGCCACGGCTACACTCAGGCCGTGGCTCTTAGCCGAAGGCCACGGCTACACTCAGGCCGTGGCTCTTAGCCGAAGGCCACGGCTACACTCAGGCCGTGGCTCTTAGCCGAAGGCCACGGCTACACTCAGGCCGTGGCTCTTAGCCGAAGGCCACGGCTACACTCAGGCCGTGGCTCTTAGCCGAAGGCCACGGCTACACTCAGGCCGTGGCTCTTGGCCGAAGGCCACGGCTACACTCAGGCCGTGGCTCTTGGCCGAAGGCCACGGCTACACTCAGGCCGTGGCTCTTAGCCGAAGGCCACGGCTACACTCAGGCCGTGGCTCTTAGCCGAAGGCCACGGCTGTACCCAGGCCCCTTCGGACGGCGCCCAGGCCGTGGCTCTTAGCCGAAGGCCACGGCTACACTCAGGCCGTGGCTCTTAGCCGAAGGCCACGGCTACACCCAGGCCGCCTTCCGGACGGCTACCTCAGGCCGTGGCTCTTAGCCGAAGGCCACGGCTACACTCAGGCCGTGGCTCTTAGCCGAAGGCCACGGCTACACTCAGGCCGTGGCTCTTAGCCGAAGGCCACGGCTACACTCAGGCCGTGGCTCTTAGCCGAAGGCCACGGCTACACTCAGGCCGTGGCTCTTAGCCGAAGGCCACGGCTACACTCAGGCCGTGGCTCTTAGCCGAAGGCCACGGCTACACTCAGGCCGTGGCTCTTAGCCGAAGGCCACGGCTACACTCAGGCCGTGGCTCTTGGCCGAAGGCCATGGCTACACTTCAGGCCGCTGGCTCTTAGCCGAAGGCCACGGCTACACTCAGGCCGTGGCTCTTGGCCGAAGGCCACGGCTACACTCAGGCCGTGGCTCTTAGCCGAAGGCCACGGCTACACTCAGGCCGTGGCTCTTAGCCGAAGGCCACGGCTACACTCAGGCCGTGGCTCTTAGCCGAAGGCCACTGGCTACACTCAGGCCGTGGCTCTTAGCCGAAGGCCACGGCTACACTCAGGCCGTGGCTCTTAGCCGAAGGCCACGGCTACACTCGAGGCCGTGGCTCTTAGCCGAAGGCCACGGCTACACTCAGGCCGTGGCTCTTAGCCGAAGGCCACGGCTACACTCAGGCCGTGGCTCTTAGCCGAAGGCCACGGCTACACTCAGGCCGTGGCTCTTAGCCGAAGGCCACGGCTACACTCAGGCCGTGTCTCTTAGCCGAAGGCCACGGCTACACTCAGGCCGTGGCTCTTAGCCGAAGGCCACGGCTACACTCAGGCCGTGGCTCTTAGCCGAAGGCCACGGTTTCTGGCTGACAGGACCCATCCGCCAAGGGGCCCGGGAGGCCACGAAAAAGGAGCACTCGGCGGGACGGCCGGAGGCCCGAAAATGGCTGCCAGGCAGGACGGTCGTTGGAAGGATTCCTACAAAGTTTATAAAACACAACGTTTTAGAGACAACATGCCTGCTATAATTTATATAATTTTCGTAACGGCAACATACATACACATCCCAAACATTTAAAACGCTATTGCGTACCATTGTAAATAGGGTGCTATGCAGTGTTGCCAGACGGAGAAAAAAAAGTCAGCAGATTGATCCGCCAAAAGTCAGTAGATTTGCACAGAAATCAGTAGATTCTACGAAATCTGTGTTTTGCCATGTTTTGCTATTTCCATTAAACCACACATAGAAGAAATAGTATAGAGTTAGAAATAACATGGTAATAAAAAAAATGGAAAAAAAACAAGACCAGTTCTTGAGTAATTCGTCATCAAGGTCAAAATAAAATAACACCGCAAATGTTTTGTTTTTATTAGCATTGATTAGCTTTGCGATTTCGAGGATTATTCTTTGAAATCGAGACTGAGTCACTGTTGGGATCAACAGGGGGGGGGGGGACATCCACCTGTCGCTATTATTAAAACGAAACCAAAACAGGACGTTCCGGCAAGTGCGCGCGTACATCTCCAATGGAAGTCCTCTGCAAGCTGCCATATTTCCTTGCTGGGCTGTGGAAGGTTTTTGACGCAACGCTGTCGGCGCGGAGCACTGTTGAGGCTACGCGTTGTCTGCTACGGGCTTATTCCTTTTTCGCCTGACTCAAAGTTTGCGTTCAAACGTGGAGAAACTTAATTCATTAGCTTTTTAAGCCACCGAGGAATAACATTATATTATTTTCTTGACAGAACCTGCCAAATAAAGGAAAGAACCGAAATTCGGATGTCGATCTCTTGCATTCTGCCGGGCGAATGAATGAAAATAGCAGCCCTCTCCGCTCAGCCAAGAGGCCGAGAGCAGCCGAGAGTTCAAGCGCATGCGCTCACTCCTCTCGCTCTGCGCCGCAGGCTGATTGGCTCACTCGGGAGAGGAGCGTTACGGCGGCGAGATCATAGACTGACCAAACTCTCCCCCTATATCGCTCTGGCCCGGATGTCACCGTCGAACCCAACGTTCTGATCTGGGTGAATAGATAGATGAATATACGGCTAAGTCACTCAAATAGGACGGGCTTCTGGGCCATCTGGCCAGTGCTTCGTTTTTAAATCTGGGAGTATATTAGTTTCCTTTAATAGGCGACCCTGGGAACGGAAGGGGCCAAATATTAAAATTTAATATGTTTACTAAAAAAAAAGTCAGTAGATTTTCGTCTTTTTCAGTGAATCAGTAGGCCCGAAACGAAATCAGTAGATCTACTGATAAATCAGTAGACCTGGCAACACTGGTGCTATGGCAACAATTTAGGCATCTCTCTTCACTTGTAACATAGCAGATATTGTAACATATCAGGGCACAGGCGAGACCGTGAATTTCAAACAATACTAAGCCTTAGGTGCAGGAAGACAGAAAGGAGAATACACACAAAAAAAGAGTGACAACACTGGACGAGATGGTGTATGTGTCGTCCCTCTTTTCTTTTAATCTCCTCTCTATGGGATCTCGTGAAGAGGGAACCACTTCCATCCGGCTCGGGAGACCGTGCCGAAAAGTTCAAAATGAACGTTTATTCTCTCTCTCTCTCTGTCTTAGGCTTCAGTTGATTTCCTGACAAGCTCTGTACACCACTGGTCATCATTTCTTTTAATCTGATATTTAAGAAAGGATATTTGAGTATGGTGAGATGACTGTTACATCTTCCATTTACTTACAGCCTTTATGTAGGCCTTGACATATTCAAAGCCAGAGTCATTAAATAATTTAGATAAAAATTAACTGTACTTTGGCAGTGGATAGACAGATAATTGCAATTAACTTTACTGAGATCAGCTGGATCTTTGTATAAAAAGTATATTCATTGCTCACATGCTCATTCTGTATGCTCAAAGAAGTGTCTCTCCATGCAAAGTGCCGTATGACAAGCCTAATTAAATAACAAGCTTTGTTTGTTGCTTCAATTAATTAAGAACCGCACAATTTCAGCACATCCTTGAGAATTTGAACAAAATTCAATGTGGCAATCAGAATAACTCTCCTCACCTCAGCGGATTAGTATTTTCTTCTTCATATATTAGCTATTTTAGATCTGATACCCTTTCTGTCATACCTAAAATTACTATTAGGCAATTAGCACATGTTCATGCTCTTTAATCACGTAAGTGTTGAAAGAGCGGTTACTTCAGTACATTTCAAAAACGTACTGAAGTAACCGAGAGAGTGCAAACTTTCGAGTTGGCTGAGGCTAGGCGTGATGGCAGTACCAGGCTTGGAAAAAGGCAGAGCAACTATTCGATATTGGATTCGAAATTGTTCGGCCCGAATTGCTATTCGCTTTGAACCCAAAATCAACTATTTGCACAAGCCTATTAATGAGACATGTCTGTAAGATACTACTTTGTCATAGGAAAACCTTTTTTGGTGTTGATATAACACAGGCAGACATTGGAGGCATGCTGACATCAGTTTCAATGCATGTGAGCACGAAACATTCATAACACATTGCCACAGGAAATAGCTGCTTTGGTCAGGCAGATAGCATGAATGATGTGCAATGACAGAAATCTGATATTCGTCCACCTGAGTAAGTTACCAAGCTTTCACCTAATTACGAAAGATAAAGGCAATGTCACTGATGGGTCCGGCTACCAGAGGGCCAGTACTTCTGAGGACTTTCCTGCGAGTTTGGATGCAAGCAAGTCGGTCGTTCAGCTCGATCACCAGGTAGATAGACTTCACCTACTTATCTCAACAAGCTGAAAGCCAACCTGAAGGCTCCCGCTCCATGAAATTGCCATGCACTTTGTTATTTCTCAGGATTCACCATCTATAGCATGCAAGCTGCCTGCCTCAAATGTTTCAGCTATTGGCTCCATCCAACCACCTGCTCCGGAAAAATGTGAAATAGAGGTGTGTATTAGAGGAAGATGACAGCTTTAACAAGGCAAAGCAGACACTGCTGCGTCAGGTCTCCTGGTGTACGGCAACTACACTGAGGAACTGATCCTGAATGTGCCACATCTCCAGAGGCAGTTGGACCAGTGTCGTCACACAACATCCACGGAGTCAAAAGGCCCATAGGAGGTTAACCTTCTTCCAAGAATTCCATGACACACGCATGGGTATCAATGCAATGAGGTAAGGCAATGGATGATGCCGTACAACCTTGAACAATATGCCAACAGGCTGCATTAATGCCACCAGAAGCGGTGCCACAAGCTTGGCCAGAACCCACGGCTCCATGGACAAGAATTTACGTGGACTGCACTGCACCTATCGAAGGTAAGACGGTGCTAATTGTGGTAAACAGTTACCAAGATTGAAATAAACCACTGGCATCAGCAGCCAGCCAACTCGACTGCAACAGTCGAATATATGAGGAAAACCTTCGCCTGGTTAGGACTTCCTTTTTGATTGGTGTCCAATAATGGAACACTATGCGCCTGCAGAACTCAGTCTGCCTTTGTGTTCGCCACATCTTCGGAGTTCACCGCCACGTTTGGACACTTCGCCGTTCGTCGTCCAGCAACAAGGGTCCACGTCAGCTGATTCAACCGCACAAAAGCACGCCCTTTTCACCGATGCTTCGGGCCACGGCACCGCAGTTTCGATGCCTCGCTCACCCGTCATGTTTTTACAGCTGCTGTTGCTGATTACCTTGGACGTGTTATCGGCTGTCCCTCCGGTACGGCTGGTCATCCCCCCTGTGAACGAGTGGAACGTGGACGTGTCTGGCCGCACGGATCGTGCGCCTGCAGAACTCAGTCTGCCTTTGTGTTCGCCACATCTTCGGAGTTCACCGCCACGTTTGGACACTTCGCCGTTCGTCGTCCAGCAACAAGGGTCCACGTCAGCTGATTCAACCGCACAAAAGCACGCCCTTTTCACCGATGCTTCGGGCCACGGCACCGCAGTTTCGATGCCTCGCTCACCCGTCATGTTTTTACAGCTGCTGTTGCTGATTACCTTGGACGTGTTATCGGCTGTCCCTCCGGTACGGCTGGTCATCCCCCTGTGAACGAGTGGAACGTGGACGTGTCTGGCCGCACGGATCGTGCGCCTGCAGAACTCAGTCTGCCTTTGTGTTCGCCACATCTTCGGAGTTCACCGCCACGTTTGGACACTTCGCCGTTCGTCGTCCAGCAACAAGGGTCCACGTCAGCTGATTCAACCGCACAAAAGCACGCCCTTTTCACCGATGCTTCGGGCCACGGCACCGCAGTTTCGATGCCTCGCTCACCCGTCATGTTTTTACAGGTTAGTTACTACGATACCCACGGTTACCGTGAGGATGTTTGTTTACTAGCGGTGTCGTGGCCATCCCATTTTTTGAAACGTGTTCGCGCGGCTGTGCTTTATCTTTGGCGTCTCCTTTTGCTTAGTGGTGATATAGAGGCAAATCCTGGGCCAATGACGAAGGAACAGGAGGCTAAGCTTGACCTTGTGACTAATGTAGTGCAACGACTCGAGATTAGCAATGCAAGTGTTCTTGATTCCATCAATAAGCTTTTACAGAATCATATCACCCTAAAGGATAACTTAGAATCATTAACAAAAAGAGTCCAAGAGCTGGAAACTAAGGCGGAGATGTCTCCTCCACCTCAGGCTTCCGTAAACGTCGATGAGAATATTTCCAAACTGCAGGACAAGATCGATGACTTGGAAAATCGCTCCCGCCGATCAAATGTTCTTTTCTTCGGGGTAACAGACACGGACGAGTCTGAGACGTGGGAGTGTTCTGAACGCCTTGTTACCGAGTTTTGCTCAAACCGGCTTGGCATCACGGTTTCATCTATCGCCAGAGCTCACCGTCTGGGCGGTTTTTCGTCAGCTAAAAAGCGTCCAATAATTGCCAAATTTTACAATGATAAAGATGTGGAATTGGTGTTAGGTCAAGGCCTCAAACTAAAGAACACACCATTTAGCATATCACGCGACTACTCTGAGGCCGTCCGCGACAAACGCCGTAAGCTATTGCAGTTTTCGAAAACAATAAAGAAAGATGGTGACCGTGTTCGCGTTGCTTTTAACAAACTTTTTGTGAACAATGACCTGTACATTTGGGACGTTGATATCAATGCCGCTGTGCATGTTCCTCGGCCTACCAATGCTTCAGTACTTGTTCCTCGGCCTACTACAGCATGATACACGCCCCCCGCCCGTCAGACTCAAGTATCTTCCTTGTTGCTGCGACCAAAGCGTTCTTCCCCTCATAGCGTTTGTTTTTGTACACCAATATAAGAAGCATCCTCCCCAAAAGTGTCGCCCTCTCTTCACTCGTCGATTCATGCTCAGCATCACTGATTGCGCTGACTGAAACGTGGCTCAATGACACCGTTCATGATAACAACATTTTTGTCAGTGGGTCTGTTTACAACTTTTTCGCTGTGATAGGCAGAATCGGAGAGGTGGTGGTGTCCTCATTGCGTTGAGGAAGGAGTTCCTTGGGGTCCTCATCCACATTAAGTCTTTCCTCGAATGCGTATTCGTCTCTTTGAAGTGTGGTCCCGCTAAAATAATTGTTGGTGTTTTCTACCGCCCTCCTGATATGAAGGAGGCATTCTCGTGTGAGTTTCATCGGATTTTGAGTGAAGTTTGTATTAGATTCCCTAAATGTGTGTTAATTATTTTTGGAGATTTTAATTTCCCTGTCATAAACTGGTCGACTCTATCTGTTGCGGCTACCGAAACTGAGGCCCATGCTTTCCTCCAGTCTTGTCTAGACTTCTCATTATCTCAACTCATTACACTTCCCACTCGGCGCTCTGACACTTCTGCAAACGTTCTTGATTTAATTCTAACCAATGATCCCGACATCTGTTCCGACATAGTTCACCTAGACGGGCTTTCTGATCATGATGTTATTACCGGTAGCATTGTTTGTTCGCCTAACAAAAGTACCACTGATAAGCGGATCAGATGTTACAATAGAGCCAATTTTGATGGACTTAACTCTGACCTATCTCTTTTCTCAGAACA
Source organism: Ixodes ricinus (assembly GCA_037355805.1). Lineage (NCBI taxonomy): Eukaryota > Metazoa > Arthropoda > Arachnida > Ixodida > Ixodidae > Ixodes > Ixodes ricinus. The sequence goes on along the minus strand of JAZHYW010055579.1, from coordinate 57,785 downwards.
GTTCCTGCATCAATTTATGTCGCGCAGTGTCGAAGAAAACTGGGCCTTGTTTAAAAATACGTTTACTAATTTAATTGATAAGTTTATTCCTATAATATCAATAAAGTGCAAAAACAGTGCGCCTTGGTTTAGTCAGCAGCTTCGACGACTAAACAACAAAAAAAGCGCTTATTCAGACTAGCAGATAAGAACAAGCTATCAGTTTCTTGGCTCCGTTACAAAAAGTGTGACAGTGATTACCAGTCGCTTCTTAAAATCACCCGCCGTCATTTCTTTCATCATGACTTGTCGTCTTTACTCTTAAATAACCCTCAACGATTTTGGCGTGTAGTTAATCCAAGAAGTCATCCTGAAGTGTCTCTCATCGATAACAATGGCGTTTCAGTTCCACAGTCAGAGTGTGCTCACCTCCTTAATGAATCATTTTCATCTGTGTTTACTCGTGAGGACACTACTTCATCCCCCACCTTAAACAGGCTTAATGATATGTATATGTCCGAAATAGTCATTGAAGAGGCCGGTATTTTGTCTCTACTAAATAAGCTTAAATTATCATCTGCCTCTGATCACACCGGTATAAACAACAAGATACTTAAAAATACTGCGCCAGGCATTTCTGGCATCTTGACAGCCATTTTCTCGCAGTCATTTTCTACAGGTTTAATTCCTCAAGACTGGCGTATAGGTAAGGTAATTCCCATCTTCAAATCTGGTGATCGATCCTCCCCACTAAACTATCGACCTATCTCACTAACCAGCACTATTTGTAAACTTCTGGAGCACATCATACATTCTCAAGTCATGCGCTATTTAGAGGACCATAACATTATTTTCAAGTATCAGCACGGTTTTCGCAGGGGTTACTCATGTGACACTCAACTTTCCGGTTTCGTTCACGACTTACATACATCTCTTGATGCTGGTTCACAAGTTGATGCAATTTTTCTCGACTTCTCGAAGGCTTTTGACCGCGTTCCTCATCACAGGCTTCTACTAAAACTTGCACAGCTTAACATTCATTCTAATGTTCTCTCATGGATAAAAGAGTTTCTCTCAAATAGACTTCAGTTCACTTCCCTTAACAACTCTAACTCCTCTTTTGTCCAAGTGACATCTGGAGTTCCCCAGGGTAGCGTGCTGGGCCCATTACTTTTTCTCATATACATTAATGACCTACCCACTTGCGTTTCATCTCATGTCCGCCTTTTTGCTGACGACTGTGTCATCTACCGTAACATCTCTTCTAACACCGATCGCCAAGCTCTCCAATCAGACCTGGACCAGTTAGCCACGTGGTGTTCTTCGTGGCTAATGACCCTCAACCACAACAAAACAAAACATATGTCGTTTACCAAAAGCTCCTCTCAGACTCCAACTTCTTACCTTCTGAATAACAATACTGTTGAACTTACATCTACCTATAAGTACCTGGGTGTCCACTTTCAGTCTGATTTGTCCTGGCACTACCACATTGATGTCACCCTTGCTTCTGCTAACCGTTCCCTTGGATTCATAAAGCACAATCTTAAACAAGCACCCGCTCACTTACGTAAACTTGCTTATATCACTCTAATCCGCCCCAAAATTGAATATGCTTCTGCCATATGGGATCCTGATCAAGCCTACATTATAAGTAACATCGAGTCGCTGCAAAACCGTGCTGCGCGTTTCATTTTCTCTGACTACTCTCCATTTTCCAGTGTCACCGCATTAAAAAATCAAGCTGAGTTGCATGACCTATCACGCCGCCGTAAACATGCCCGTCTGTCATTATTTCACAAGCTCTATCACCATGCACCGCTTCACGACGATTTTTTTAAAACACCACCCATTATATTTCCACGTCGCGATCATTCATTCAAGGTAGCGCGCATCACATGCCACTCATCTAGTTACGCACGATCATTCATACCACGGACCATAATCGACTGGAATAACCTACCGGCTCACATTGCAACTGAACTAGATATGTCTAACTTCCAAGAGCTAGTGCGTAGTTATACTAATACTTAAGGTTCTTTTTTTATTCCTTGTACTCATATTGTCTTTTGTATAATTTGTGTTTTATCTGTGTACTTATATTTACTTGCCCCCCCCCCTATGTAATACCCTCATACAGAGGGCCTTTAGGGAGTATTTTGAATAAATAAAAATAAATATTCCCCGGCACGCTGTTTACCGAGTTCATTACTCATAATGGAATTGGCCACCTAAGGACTGCACCTAACTATCCACAGTCAAACAGACTTTCCCAGAGAGCTGTCAGAACGATCAAGGACAGTCTAAAGAAATTCTCGGGTGGTTCTTTGCCCGCATATTTGGCAAGATGGCTGCTTGTGTACCGTCGCACGCCGCCTACCACAGGAGGACAATCTCCAACAGAACTCGTGTTCAACTTGTGTCCTAGAGTTCGCTGCATGGACCTCATCACTGAGACCCAGGAGCCAAAGGTAGACCTGGAAAGACCTAGCAACCTCAAAGAAAGCAACCATGTTTTTGAAAGAAACATGGGAGCTGTAGAACAATGAGTACCAAGATCAGCTTCCAGGTTGCTGGAAAACTGCATGACTTTGGTAAAATCCACGATGGCACGAATGAAGCACCACCTGAACCAGTTGTGCCCCAGACACTTTAACTCAACTCATTTTTAGTCAGATGATGAAATTACCACTGGGCACTAGCTTGATTGGCAGTTAACGAGTGATAAGAACCAGGCTATGGACCAGGAACTGAGCAGGCACTTTAAGCAGTGCAAGGGTGCCCCACTCAGGCACGGAGGACACCAACCAAGATGAACCTTTAGCTTGTGCGGCAAAGTGTTGGATCAGGCCACCACCAGGGGTTAGTGTTTCCAGGGGTTTTACTGTGCAACGGCCATGGGCTTTCTTTCTTTTCCCTTACATTCCAGTGACCATGTAACAAACATGTATGACACGGCCATGTTAATTATTCCGTAATAAACAAATAGGTATGTTCCTTGCACTCCATGGATGAAGCAGCCACCAACAATTTCAACATTGGTCTGTATGGAGTCAAAAAACAAGGTAATAAATGAACTTATGACACACACTATTCTTTATGCATGCACACAATTGGCCAGCAGTCTCCTTGCAACATCCTGGACACAGCAACAAAACTCAGCCCTTGCACCTGTTACACTGAGTACAAGCGTCCGACAAAAACTAACTCACCGAAAGGAAATGGCGGCAGTTAGGTCTACTGCAAACGAAACTAACACACAGATTACCTGACAATAATTAAGTCGGCAACCACAATGAAATAAAACGAGACAGACCCAAAAGCTGCAAGCGATGACCATGGAGGGGACATGGGTCTCGTGCCTCTGCAAGAAAAAACACCGAAGCTGCAAAATTAAAATAGGCAAGTGGATAAACCAAAAGGGTCGGAGGCAAAGCACAGGCTCCCAGAAGAGTAAAGGTGCTGCATGGTGAAGGCTCACATGGAAAGCTCATGAAGCAAAGGGATGGCCTGCTAATGTCTTAAGCAAGTGCAGAAGTGAAACACTTGCGGATACAGAGAGAGTGCATATTTCGAGGTGTGCGAATGACACGAGGAAAACGAACAGGAGAATGACAGGGGAAAAGACAAGCTAACATGGGCAGGAAGTCTCTGCATAGGCTTCCATGCAAGGCACCAGGAAAGAAAGGGTAGGCTACAAACATCCACATGAAGCAAAAAGGGATGAGTGAAACATAAGCAGTGCACAGCACAAGAAGACAAGAAAAAAAAACATGATACAGAAGAGCAAGTTTGCATGACAGTGAAAGCTTCACATAGGCCTACACGCAGAGCAGAAGAAAAAGTGCTCCCCACAAAGAACCGTAGCAAGCGTAAAAAAATTCAGAGGCTTCATGCAGCCATACGCACAGAGCACAATAAAAAGAAAGGCTTCCCACAAACATCTGAAGCAAGCGTAAAAGTAAAAAAATACTGTAAACGACTTAATTTTCGCGAGGACCTAATTTTCGCGAATTTCGCGAATCTCCTACAATTTGCGAAAAACAGGTCCCGCAAACAATTCCGGTAAAATGTAAACAGATTGGAATTTATATTAAGATCCCACCGCGTCGCGAAAATTAGAACCCGCGAAATATTCCAAAACTTCAACTTTGACCTAAATCGCGAAATATTGAGCCCGCGAAAAATAAGTCGTTTACAGTATTCTGAGACTTCACGCAGGCTTTCACGCAGAGCATAAGAAAAAGAGCTTCTCACAAAGAGCTGAAGAAAGTGTGAAAAAATTGAGAGGCTTCACGCAGGCTTACACGCAGAGCACAAGAAAAAGAAAGGCTTGCCACAAAGAGCTGAAGAAAGTGTGAAAAAAATTGAGAGGCTTCACACAGGCTTACACACAGAGCACAAGAAAAAGAAAGGCTTCCCACAAACATCTGAAGCAAGCGTGAAAAAATACAGAGGCTTCACGCAGGCTTGCCTGTAGAGCATAAGAAAAAGAGCTTCCCACAAACATCTCTAGTAAGCGTATAAAAAATTCAGAGGCTTCACACAGGTTTACAAGCAGAGCTTAAGAAAAAAAGCGTCCCAGAAAGACCCATAGCAAGCGTAAAAATATTCAGAGGCCTCAGGCAGAGCACAAGAAAATGGGCTTCTCACAGACCTGTAGCAAACATTAAAAAATACAGATGCTTACACGCACAGCACAAGAAACTTCCCACAAACATGTGTAGCAAGCATAAAACAATTCAGAGGCTTCACGCAGGCTTACATGGAGATCACAAGAAAAAGGGCCTCGCACAAACAACCGTTGCAAGAGTAAAAAAAAATTCAGAAGTGCCTCAGTAAACAAGGAACGCAAAAAATGAAAGCTGCCCTTAACACAAAGAAGAAAGCAAAGTAAAAAAAAATGAGAACGGGACAACAGTTTCCTCAGCTAAGGCAATCTAAAACACTAATTCCTTCTCCGAGGTCCTGCCATCGACTTGCTGCCGAAGTCCCTGCGTTCAGCTGCCCCAGCTGCCAACTCGCGACTTTTTCCCGCAGGAACAGTTGCAGCCGTGCATGGCAGAACCGCCTGATGAGCTTCATTTTGATTTCATGGCAGTCGGGCAGCTGAACACATTGGCTCTCTGCAGCCATACCTCGCCGATAGGCCGTCCAGGATGCCCCGTGCATGCATCAAATCCGGAATGAGGCTGCGAAAGACACTTTCACAAATTGTGAAGAGGGTGCGTGCAGCTTCAGAGGGGCAGGTCAGAGCGTCAGGGACGTAATTCTTTAGCCTGAGGAGGCTATTTGCAGGTGCCGTGGGGACTTGAACAGCTGCAGCACACGTGTCACATGTAGCATTATTTTTTACAACTGTTCGTACCACATACCCGCAGTAATAGTCAAAGCTATTCTCCTCAGGTTGTGACATGGTGAGTTCTACCTCCTCAAGAAAAGTGTCGGTGGGCACAGCAGGTTGTACATCCAAGTCTGCGAGGTCAGCCAGGTAAAAGGAGGCATCGTCCAGTTCGTAGGACCCTGCCTTGGACGCCTTGAGGTACTGTGAGAGCGTGATGATTTTCATGGCCATCTTAAACTCCAAGGGAGTTGGGATAGGGTTGCCCTGTCGCACTACCGAAAACAAGTTTTCAAGGCAGTCCTGCGTGAATCTGGATGTGAGCACGAATGAAAAGGAATGTCTCTCAATGAGACTCTGCTGCAGGTCCAGGATGGACTTAGTAGAGAGGATTACCTGCACTGGCTTGAACGCCCCATCCCCAATAGTGAGGTGGAGAAAAAGATCCTTAAATTTGACCAGAAAGTCAAGGGTGTTCTTGTAGCAGGCCTCATTTTGCCTGCTGATCGCAAGGACTGGGTGCCTGCTGCTCATAAGATCAAACCATTTGTTTACCTGTTCCAAGAACCAAGCCGTGGTGAGGAAGTTGGTGCTCCAGCCATGATTCTCCAACAGGAAGCGAAGGGCAGTGGCCGTGGAGTGACTGAGGACCCGTAGGGCAGTGCTCACCTACAAACACAGAAATGCTTTAGATCCTCAAGTGTATGCAATGTTTGGTAAACTCAACTGAAGGAATCAATGATTTGAAACCTCCCCCTCAGTCAATCAGAGAACAGCATGGGCACTAAACGAAGAAAAGGCTGCTAACTTCCATTCCTGTTGTCCATACGAATGGTTTTTGCTGGTTTTGTACGAGTCCTTGCCACTCTCTTAAAGTTGGCAGTGCCGCTTCATGAGCAAAACATTTTTGCTTTTACATTAGCAATGGTGATGAATGCCAGCACTGAAGTAAAGCACACTCCATGGTTACTTAGGTAGCTGTGCGTTGCTAAAAGTGTCACCGACTCCGATTTGTGAACCACTGACTGATTTTGTTGAAAACACTTTAAGAGAAGCTAAAGAGGTTCTCAAAAAAATGAGTTAGAGGTAAATTCTTCCGTATTTGTATCCTGCAAATTTGAATATGCACTATTTGCTCAAGAAGTATCACCCAACGCAAAGAAATATTTAAAAAATTCACTCGGCATGATGTCATGTCAAGAGCTTTCACCTGGCCACCGAAGCTCGAGCACCATCTCTCGTGCCGTGTTCCGGCACATGTGACCAGCCTTGCCCAATGCAGCGCTTTCTTTTTCTCGTGAAATGGTGCGTCATCTGCTACAGACGCCTAGTTCCCGCTGCAATCTTTCACGCATGACCAACATCCGCTAAATCTTTTATGAAAGTTTATAGGTGTACTAAACTTATGTCAAAACAAACAGGCAAGCGAAAATCGGGAGCATGAGGTGAATCGCACACAATTTGTCGACCGCTCCAATAAGCTTGCGGTAGCTGCAGAGATTCCGAGGATCCTTGTTGCGACGCTGCTGTCTCTCAGAAATTTCCTCCTTGCTTCTTACACCTCGGGAGGGCGGGGCTTCAGCGCTATGGTCAAAATGCTTCTATGGCTACTCCGGGCCTCAAATTGAAAAATAATTTTAATATTCGTGATGCTGGAGGCCATATGAAGATGATTCAAGTGTTTTTTAAAGGTACAAAACCACTTTAGTTTCCCCTTAAGCAGGCACGTGCGGATAATGAATTTTATGTTTCAAGCGAATCAGAAGCTAATAGTGACTTGGGTCGAATAATTCCGAATCGCATATTGAATACTTGCTGTGCCTTTCTGATACTGCCATTGCGCCCAGCTTCCGCCATCTTGACAGTGTTGATGTCAAGATGGCGGAAGCTAGCTTAGCTTAATGGAAGCTAAGCTAAGCTAGCTTCCGGTCGTGTGTAACTAGCTTAGCTAGCTACACACAAGCTAAGCTAAGCTACACACTAACTTAGCTTAGCAGGAGCTAGCGTGTAGCTTAGCACTCTTTCTTACCTTAGTACACATTTTTCAAAACATTATAGTACTTGAGTGATGGATGAGCGTGAACATGTATGAATAAATAGTAATTTTAGATATGATATAAAGACTATCATACCTAAAACACCTAATATCAAGGGGCACACAGTAATCCACTGAAATGAGGTTAGACGAGAGTAATTTTGAGTACCAAGTTGAACGTTTTGTTCACGTCCTGAAGGATGTGCTTAAATTCTGCAGTTGTTAATCGAAGCAACAAATGAAGCTTGTCATTTAGTTCTCCTTGTCAACAGCATTTTTCCTGTAGAGATAGCTTTTTAGTGCACAAAATCAGCATGTGAGCAATGATTATACTTTGTAAAGGAAAATCTAGCTGGTTTCATTCAGGTTATTCTCAAGTATCTGCCTACCCACTGCCAAGGCTCAGTTAATTCTGATCTAAATTATTGAATGACTCTCGCTTCAAATAAATCAAGGCCTACATGGAGATTGTAAGTAGATGAGAGATTTGTCAGTCCTCTTGCTATACCCAAATATTCGTTTTAAATCTTAGACTAAAGAAATGATGACCAATGGTGCACACAGCTTGACGGGACCTCAATTGTAGCGTAACACATATTCATGGTAAAAGCCAGTTTTTTTTTGGCCTTGAGGTAAGCACTTATATTGACCAGGAACATCAACAATCATCACGCTACATTACAATGTTTTCCTGAATTCCTCGCACACGCGCGTGACCTGTTCTTCTCTGGAGGTGTGCCTTCCCCTCAATGCACAATCGCAGTACCTGCGAAATACGCACGATCACGGTGTTTTGTCTGTAAGTGTTGCTTCTCCGCAGCGCACCGGTGCTCGTTGAGAAGCGCACTCAACCGCGCTAACTCGTTGCAATCGCGACTTTGCCAGCACTTAGAAACTGTGCACATCGCCGAACGAACGGCACGCGGCCAACTCATTGTGAGTCCCAAGGGCAACTGATAAGAGCGCTAGAGCGATCTCGACGTCACGGGACACAGGACACACACGATTGCTAGGTGAGACGATGACGTTTTATTCTAGTAGGGCCGCGCCAATCACGGGACGCAGATGGCTGCTGACGCGACCACCTGCGTCCCCGTCCTTTTCCTCGCCCTCCTCGTCGTACGCGTGTGAGGCTGACGGTGAATGGATCAAGAACGCACTCGCGAACGCTCCTCGGCTGCCGCCGTGCATGCCGTGGTTCCCACCTCCAATGCGCGCAATGGATGGTTGCCGAAGTTTCCGCTCAATGGCGCTACTATACCGTAGTTTTGTGTTATAACACGCCGCGTGTCCGCGGACGCGACCTTGGGGTACCTAGCCCTTAACAGCTTCACTGTAAAAATGAAGCAGAGTTGCCCTACAAAGTCCGTCCTGAACATGCTTGCATGTGTGGGGCACCAGCCAAGACACACTGCTTGCTATTGAACATAGCATCGGTGCTCAAAGTTTTTGATCTAGAAGACTTTGAATCACAGCTGAGGAATCCTCACTCGGTGCACCATTGCTACATTTAAGCAGCACAAAGGCCTACACTTCGTAACAATAATGCACACACTAGGGTGAGCCTAGCTCATAGCTGTGCATCAATGCACAGCTATGAGCTGGGAACTCCCAGGGAATCTGGGTGGTGGTTAGGGAATGCTCGAGGCTACTCAGGGGAACTCCTGGGAACACCTATAAAACCGCAAGGCAAGACCAGGTCATCACTGTGAATGTCTTGCTCACCTTCATCTTCTCGAAGTGGTTCAGGTCCACAAGCTCGGGACGAAGTTTGGAGGCCAACTTGAAGGTGAGGTTCTTCTGGAACTCGGCAAGCTGGCGGACCGGCTCGAGGGACACAGTTGAACATGGGAGCCCGTTAGCGGTCACAACATCTGCTGGCAGCGTTATAGTTTGGCCACGCACCAGATGCCCATTCAGGTTCTTGATGAGGTGGGGAACGTCGGCCAGGAAAGCAACCTACTTTCCAGGTACTTGCGGGTAGGGAATCAGGTTCACGGTTCTGCTGTATCTGCCAGCGTGTACGCCGAACTGTTTCCACATTGCACGGTTCCCACTGCCGATGTCACTTGTGATGGCCACAACCTGGAGCCCAACACTGTGGCACCGCTCGATGAGAGTTCTCACTTCTATAGCAGCGTCTTCTCCACTGAAGGAGCTGCCTGCACCAAAATAAGCAGTAGAAAAAGAAGTAAACGTAGAACTCAATGTAGACACAGAAAATTTAGGAAGCGGAGAAAAGTGACTGTTGGTATACTATACATTGGGTAGGAATTCAATTACAGTAATAGACCGATCTCACCAACCAGTTTAGCTATTCCGCCGCTGCCGCGATGCATCAAGGGAACTCTAGTGTTTCTGCACGCGCCACTACCCCGCAGCGGGTCTGCAGGAGCAAAGCACGAGACGCCACGAGCGATCTCGTGCACTGCACACTGCGTTCTGTGAACTAAAGTTATGGGGGCGTCACGCATGCGCCGAACGGCTGGTGAGATCGGTCTATTGAATTACTGTCACTGATTACAGCAATTGAATAACTGTAATTTAATTTCTTTTCTGCATAGTTTGTAATCGTAAATCATTACTTTCAGGCAAAAATTAATTTAATTACTTTTCAGCAGCAGTAATTGCGAAAACTTGAATTACAACAACAACTTTCATTATTTCATCACGCTGCCGCTAAGCTTTATAACGTCACTGAGATGATAAAAAGTTTTGGATGCGTGCCTAAATATCCTGCCAACTTGTGTGGCTTTGAAAGTATCAAGACTTCGCCTAAAGGGCATATTGACTCAAACATTTGACCCAAAATAAGTTGTTATTGCTTTAGGGGCAAAATACAGTCATAGTGAAAATATATTACATCAAAGCAACTCCACAATCCGAATTAAAACAGATATTCAAAATGCTATACCAGGTGGTTGCAGGGCCAACAACGGTTTCACTATTATTCAAGCAGAACTGGGCAATGACGTAACTTTCGTCCAACGCTCTCGTACTGACACTTCGGACATTTCATTTTTCGTTCCGTTCTGTGAATCAGGTGGCATGGAGAGCTACTCCCTGCGTTATCCTGCGTTTTCCTATCTTTATCTATGGTCCGCAGTGCTTGTGCAACTGAGCCAGCCATGTGTACTGCGGGAGTAAAGACAGGTCATATTGTTGGCGCGACCAATGTTGCCGTTGCTCTCAAGTGAGATTTAGAATCTGCAGTGAACTTTAACACCGAATATCTACAAAATTATATACCTTTAACCAGAGGTCGGCATTTAAGGTTGCCCTCACTCACCCTCAACCTCACAGCCACACTCACCTAAGCCCCTCACTCACCCTCATCCTCACAGTCACACTCATCTTCAGCCCTTCACTCACCCTCACTGAACCTCATGGCCCTCACGCACTCATGGCCCTCACGCCACTCACCGCCCTCACGCACTCATACCCCTCACGCCCCTCCCGCACTCATGGCCCTCACACCCTTCACGCACTTACCGCCCTCGCGGCCCTTACGCACTCATAGCACTCATGGCCCTCGCGCCACTCAAACCCGCTTCAGACGGGGCAATTTCACCCAGAAACTTGACGTCGCAACACCAGCAACACGGGCCGCCCGCGTTCACACGCAGCAACCAACTGCTGCAATTTGACATCATAATCATGAAATTTATTTTTCTTTCACTATTAAGACAAACAATCGCGCGCCATAAATGCGTTTTTTATGTATTTAAATCTTGTTGAGAATACTGATGCATCTTTCTGGAACAGTCTATTTCCAAGAACAATCAATTTCAAACCAGAACCAAGTATTTTGTTGTCATCATCACCGGCACGAGGTATCACGTGAAAATGTCGCGTCTCTGATTGAATGCAGCCACTTCAAACGTCTTCAAATCGCTCCAAGTTGCTCGCTTGTTTCGAGTCGGACCCGATCTCAACCATTTGTGTTGATCTAGGGAAAGCTAGGAAACAACCCGCCAGCAACACCAAAATTGCTGAGAAAGTTGCTCCGTCTGAAGGGGGCCTCACACACTTACCGACCTCACGCCCCTCACGCACTCATGGCCCTCACACCCCTCACGCACTCACCGCCCTCACGGCCCTCATGCCACTCACACTCACCGCCCTCACGCACTCATGACCCTCGCACACTCATCGCCCTCCCGGCCCTCATGCACTAATGCCCCTCTCTACCTCATGCCACTCACACACTCACCACCCTCACGCCCCTCACGCAGTCATTGCCCTCACACCCCTCACGCACTCATGGCCCTCACACCCCTCACCGCCCTCACGGTCCTCACAGCCCTCAGGCCCTTACTCACCATCACACTCATGAATTGCCCTGGTTCGGAAACTCACTCACCCTCACCTCATCTGTGAAGATGAGGGTGAGTGACGGTGAGTGAGGGCCCTCATGAGTGAGGTTTGCCGAGGTATGCCTTTAACATAAACGGCCTCGGAGAGCCACAGGGTTTTGAGGGGCTGGGCTGTGAAACACCATCTGAGCAGGCGCAATAGCTGCCCTCCGCAAAATATCATACGACGTTCCTGCGTCCACAGCCCAGTGACTCGGCATTCTTCACCCGGATGAAAAGTATTATAAAGGTATAGTATAGCAAAACAATTTTTACCCGTGATTCAGCGTTGCTGATTACGCTGAAAACAGTCACACACCCCAAAATAAAAGAAATTAAGCAGAGTTGCCCTCACCGATTATATAGACCCTATTCATTTTTACAAACGAACGCCTTGCGTCCCAAGCAACTTCGAGTCACACCTTTTTTGTTAGAATTCCAGAGCTTCTGTATGCCATCAGTGCTTGGACGCTGAAATGCTATACAAACGAAGACGTTGGAGATTTAGAGGGGGTAATTCTTCCACGCTATTCAACATTATAGGCATGCGGCCGGCTTGCAGGAGATTGAAAAGTCTTCTACTGATATTTTGCAAACCGATCTTTTAGGCGAGCGTCACGAGCATTGGTCTGATTTTTTTATTTGGCTTTTTATGGTGCCTCGTTGGGATGGGGATTGTTTGGCCTCTATTTGAACTGGAAGCTCGCGGAGACGTAAAATGCAAAAGGTCCACCTCGCGGAGCAATGCTGAATAGGGAGCATATTCAGATGCGCCCTGAAGACGCACATAGAAAGAACTGCAAGAGAGATGACTTCGATTCGCGAAAATAGAAAATAAAAATACTTTCAGCATAATATAATGTTGAAATTATTACTCTGGTTATTTCAGTTCCTCCATACATTATTAGATTGTTTTAACAATGATTTGCCATGGTCAAAGGAACACTAACAATGGGGTGTATTTACTTGACGCCAGACAGCCTTTTAATATTGAGTCAGCACACGTAAGCATGGTCGACAAAGCCAGAAGCGGCCATCTTATTGGCAAGTTTGCTATGCCTTGCATTTTTCACAAAGGTCACGAATAAAACTTTGGATTTATTGTTTGGTGGCTATGTTAGTGGACGATGACTCAGAACGTGAAGAACCCTTATACGGAGTTCGAGTTATCAGAGAGCAAAAATTATCTACTAGAACTCCCTAATCTTAGTGTTGCCAAACAATGGACAAGGACTCAGATCATACTCAGTACTTGGCGGCCTATCATATGCCTAGAACCGGCTAAATAAAGGCACGAACAAATGTAATGTCGTATACTGGACCCTCAACAGCGAAGAAAAGAATCGGCAATTATATTTTAGCGCACAAAGAAATGATGTCACATCAACATCATTGAAGACTGCTAGCAAAAACGAAAATAATTGTGAAGAAATTGCCTTGCTTTGTACACTGGCAATGTGTAATTATAGTTCATTACTTTCTGTACACTGGTATTTTTAATTGTAATTGAAGTACTTCTGAAGCAAAGTAATTGTAAATAAATTACTATTACAAAGTAATTTACCCAAGTGTATGACACACTTTCACAACCCAGAACTATCTTATGGTCAGTCGAAACAAACACCTATTAGCTCATCCACTTCACAAAGGTGCGAACACTTTTAATGCAGAATGCATTGAGGGGCTGGTTTCAAGGCTATAAAATGCAATCACAAGATTATTGTTGCTCAATAGACTGACATCACTGCAACTAAACCACAAAAAGTGTAAACAGTATATAAAATAATACACAGATTATAACAGTAAAGAACTGATTTACTGTTTAGTTATCTATAACAACGAACACATGTGTCCTCCACTGGGACTCGAACCAGGTGCCCTAGGCTCATGAGCTTGATGTTCTGCGCCTGCACCAGTGGGGCGTCGAAGGACAGCCACGCTACAGCTGTACTTTTGGCTGTACAATTTCGACTAGGCGGGAGAAGAGGATTTCCACACAGGAGGACATGCCACCTGTAGTTAGGGGCAGCGTTACTCAGGCCTCTCGTTAAAAGAGAGACCTCAAAGGTACCGTGACACTTTTCATGAAGTCGGTTTATGCAAAAGCGGTGCATGATTGCACCAGCTTCCCTCGAGCCAAACAGGTGAAAACAAATTGGAACACAATGAAAGAGAGTGAGATATCACGGTAGGTTTAAATATTTTTTTTACATCAGGGAAGATGGAACGAAGAAGCCTTTGGAGGTAGCAGCCCCAACCTGTGTGCATGTTTTATTCTTACTTGCCCAATGGCAATAGAGAACATAATGTTGCTATATCTTGAATTTGCATCTGACCAAGCATATACTGGGCAGATTGGTGAACGAGTATGTTAGCACGCCACAGCTTGGAGCACCTGAGGCAAAATCCGACATGCATGAGGATTGAACTGACATACTGGGATCAGTCTTCATCCTTATCCATTTCGAAATGATGAAGCAATGTAGCAGTGTTCAGCTGTGTAATCTTTACTTTATGATGCACGCTTAAGTTAGCAGTCATATTGCATTGGCGAATTACACCGCACATCTAAACCATAAACCCGTTGGGCATGTCTCGGGGGCAGTGTGGCCTTACATTGCGTAAAGATCCAACATCCAATTTTTATTTTGTATTTTTCTCTTTTTACTGACATGTGCAGCGGATAGTGTGTGCAAAGGATTTGGTTACACTTTCTTTCAAATAAGCTGCAGATAAACGTCAAGTTTGAGCAAATCCTACGCAAGAAGGGCCTAAATTTTTACGGCATCCCTTTCATGGCTACTCCACAAAAGAAAGCAGAAACCATGTTAAAATGAAAATATCTTATTTTCAATTGAACATGGTTTTTACTTTCTTCCTTCTCATAATATGGCCAAAACTGAAAACTAGTATATTGCTAGGCATCTGTGAATAGTGAATTTTAAGTTCAAAGCAGATTTGAAGCAAATAGGTATTTTTTTAAAACATACATATTCGTATAAAATAACAAATACTTGCGGCCCAGTTCTCCACCTTTCTCACACCAGCTATTTTCAACAAAAATCCACATTACCTTATTAAAGTGACTCTACAATGAAAAGTAGACGACATGGTAGCTTTTAAATAGTAGCTAAGTTAAGTAGGTTTTGAAATAGCATGCACAGGACACAAAAAGAACATTTAAATTTCCCACAAAAACAATTTTTAGACCAATATTATTTATAGCTTAGGATGTAATTTCTTTACTTTTCTCTCGCGCATTCTTTCGCGGTGCGTGGAGAAGAGATATGCCCCGCACCTTCGTAGTGGATTGGCTTGTGGCATCAGCGTTGTCTTTTTACAAAGCTGTGGAACAGAAACTCTGGTTCTCCTTTAAGAAAAACTGTTTTTCACGAAATTCAAAAATAGAGAGCAGATCTTCTAGTAGCGGCTCTGTAACGTCACAGGTCAATTTTCAGACGGTGCACATTCAGAAGAAACTAAACTGACTGTTTAGGTGTCAATATGCGAGGGGGGCGGTTTCGCCAAGGAATGCTTTGCATTTAAAACCTGATTTTTGCAATTTACGACGGCCATCAGAAGACAGTGCTTGCCTACTTGTAGGTGCTGCCAATAGATGCTAGAAGTGTCAAGGATGCGCCAAGGTTCCGTGAATGCCGAAATGGGCTCTAGCAGACACTCTTCCGAAAGCAATTGACGTTTCCCTCAGCATGGCGCACGCCTCTGTAATGAATGGTTTCTGAACTGTGGTATCCTCTGCTATGGGATTCCTATTTGTGGTATGGGACCTGATCAGTCGAGGTGCCGTGCCACACCTTTTCGTGTGCCAGGCCATGCTATCTGTTTACAGCATCCCCAAGCAGGCGAGCACCCTGCCAGAAAGAAGCTTTTTTTTCCTGTAGAAGTTCATTCATTGATATTTTCACCAACAACATCCACCACTTCGCCGCACCTCTGCATAGGCAACCTGCAATGCAGTTTCGCGCGACACGTTGCGCCATCTAGCGGCTGCAAAATAAAGCAACTGGGTAGGCCAGGCCTGCGCGGGTCGCGGGGGCTGCGGGCGGGCGCATCCAGAAACCACGTGTGAACGTTGCATTCCGGATCGGCGTGAGCTTTTGTAGAGCGCAGCTCTTAGGCACCCGTTTCCTGCTTGAGCGGCGTCGCCGTCGCCGTCGGCGTAACCGCCCGAGGTCACGCGACCCCCAGGTCACGTGACGCCCCCCCCGAGGTCACGTGACCCCCAGGTCATATGACCTCCCCCGAGGTAACGTGACCCCCAGGTCACGTGGCCCCCAGGTCACGTGGTCCCCCAGGTCAAGTGACTCCTGGTCACGTGACCCCCGAGGTCACGTGATGATGATGACGATGACGATGCGGATGCCGATGACGTCATCAGTGACGTCACTGATGACGTCATCGGCATCCGCATCGTCATCGTCATCATCCTGTTGACGTCATCAGTGACGTCACTGATGACGCCATCGGCATCCACATCGTCATCGTCATCATGATTGATGACGTCATCAGTGACGTCAAGTGACCCCCCTGAGGCCATGTGACCCCCTTTCCCCCTTCCCCCGAGGTCACTTGCCCCCCCGTACCCCTCCTCTCCTCCTCCTCAACAGCTGCGCTCTAATTCGGCGTTACAGGGAGTTGTAAAGGGCTTTCACCTTTTTGGAACCGTTTTTCGAAAAAGCAAGTCCCAACTTCACGTCTCTATGACCTCACCGGGTTCCTGTAACATCTCGCCTACTCCTAGAGTTCCCCCCAAAAAATAAACGTTACTACTGCTGCGTGAAAGACGGCCACAGTCGCGAAGGTGACTCAAGCGTCAAACTTCACCGCTTCCCTTCGAGATCTTGGGAAGCGACACGGCGACAGAAGTGGATTACTGCAGTGCGACGCATCAAGTAAGTGCATTTTACAGAAACTGTTGGAGCCGAAGTGGACGAAAATGTATGTGCGGGGAAAGTGGTCGGACGAACTCGTTTTGCAGACTACTCGGCAAAATAGCATATTTATACAAGTTGTATTACGAGTCGCTTTGACAGCCACGTCGGGAAATACGATAGGAACAATCAGGCCGATTGTTGCTTCGCTGTGACGTCGAGAATCGGGCGATCAGGTCTTCAAGCGAAAGGCCCGTCGGCCCATCGACGACCTGTTCCGGCACACCTAATGCCGTTCGGCAGGCGTGGTCGCAACCAAAACCTTCCAAACCTGCGAGTTTTCAAATGGTGGATTTTCGTAGCACAAAGTTTTGTTTGTTTCAGCAACCAAATTTAATGCTGAGTCTGGTAACAAATGTGACAGCGTGCAGAAAGCAGGATAGTAAAAGTTTTCTTTAGAAAAAGCTCGTGCGAAGCGGAAATATCCTTCTTATATGTGCACTTCGTTGCCTGTCGCCTTTTTGCACCAGGCTTTGCAATGTGCGTACGGTTCTGTAGCATGCAGAGTTTGGTTCTAATTGCCCACATTTTATTCTAGTGTGTGGGGCGTCGGGAGAAGAAAAGGACGGCCAAGCGAGGCGCGAGCGGGGGCCAGCCGGCGAAGAAAGAGGAAGAGCGTGCTGCACGAGGCTGGGGCCGGGCAGGAACAATAGATCCGTTCTGGCTTATCTGGCGAAGCCCGGAGAATTTCACTAGCGAGGTTCGGGGACCGGCGGAAGCGGCAAACCGTCACAATACCGGCCTAGTCCATGACGATCCCGGCTGTGATAGCCCGAAACAGCTAGCCTACGCAGCACTGGCGTGGGAAGGACGATCCGCAGGCCTGGACACGGGCTCCGACTCTGAGCTCTGAACGACGGGCGACAACTAGGGTCGGCGGGTCCGGACTGCCGGCTCTCGAAGACGGGCAACCGGGATGTACAATAAACCCATTCGCTGCCTTCTTGTTGTGTTGTGTCACTTCCTGGGAGACGGGCGAAGCACAGACCGATCGGGTGGCCAAAAGTAGTGAAGACAACTCAAACTGGTGTCCAAATGACGACTCTAGAATATTCTTTAAACACTTGGACCTATCAAAGCTCCCGATGGTCTTAAAAAACCGCATAAAAGAACCAGGGACATGGGACGCAGGTGCACACGGGGACTGCTGAAATCGGGGTCGCCACCGCTCGCAACGGCCCGACGGGCAGATTGGCCGCCCCATTAACAGAGACGCTTTCGCTTGTGGCGCTGAATGCAGTACTCTCATGGCACCGCCTGGCCATTGCCGGCTGCCTATAAATCCCAGTGTTATCCGGTAAGAAAGTGAATTTTTCGTTCCAAAGAAAGTGGGTTAGATCCATAGGGCCCATGCCATAAAAATCTCCGGTCACCATTCCTTCGTATTGTTCTGAAGAGTTTCAACATCTGTCTGTTGAGCCTGCACTTCCATGTTCATAATGTTTCCCTCATACGACTTAGCACCATCATTGTCGTAAGCAAGAGAGAGAGAGAGAGCAAAAGTAAGTGTATCATGCGGTAAATATTATATTATTTGTACACTGAGAGATATAAATGAATAAAGAGTATGGGAGTTACCGGTGTACTGGTAGCACACGACTTGCTTCCACCGTGAAGACACCAGAGCATGGGTGGCGGCTGGTGGTTCGGCAGAAGGTGGCTCAGCAGACGGTGGTTCGGCGTGCTCGGTGGACGGTGGCTTGGCGGGCGGTGCTACTGGCACACGCATTGTCACGTGACCCCGTATGGAGCTGGTGCTGGGGTCGTACTCGAACTTTTGTACAATGGCCATATCATCAACCAACCGTACGCATTTGTGCTCCTGCGGCTTGAGGTGCGCCACTTTTTTCTCGAAGAAGCTGAAATACTTCCTCCAGCACCCCAGGCTCGAAACGGATGCCTAGAAAAGAAGAAAAGTGCAGTTTATTCAAATTATTACTGTCACTCGTGCTAGAATCTTTGCATTTCAAAGTGGATTCACAGATATCCTAACGCCTGCACATAGGGTTCTTTTGGAGGAAAACTTATTCCGCCGTCAGATAAACAGGCACCGACTTGTTCAGTTTGCCCCAAGCAGAAACATTGGTCGGCTGTTTCCTACTGTCTTTGTTTGTCAGCTGTTGAATAGTTTTGAGGCCACGGGCAGAGTTCATTGCGATTAAAATGTTAGAATATCTCTCGTGTGAATCGCTAAAAGTACTACCATAAAGTTCCGAAAGAACGCCCGCCCCCAAAGAAGTCGCCCATCCCGTTTTTCTGGCTAAATATCTGTAACATAAAAATTCCGAAACATCGCCCACCCCTTGATTTCCGTCGGACGTCACGCAATGTCCGACGGGAATCGCATCAACCGCGCAATTTGCTGTACCGGCACGTCAGACAAGCGAGTTTATAGCAAATTCCCGCGTTTTTGTCCGCGATCTGCGTGTGCAATCTTCATTTCACGCGAGTTGGTCCCGCGTGCACTATATATTGCAGTGTGAAATACTATTTTGATGCGTTCGCGATCTGCGGTATTTGTTCCCGTAACATACGAGTTTTTAGCGAATTCCTGCCTTTTTGTCCACGATCTGCGCGTGCGATATCGGCTCCTGTGACAGGCAAGTTTTTAGCGGGTTTCCGCGGGTTTATCGCACCGTGAAACGCAAATTTACGGTGTCCGCGATCTGCGGTATCAGTTTCCGCGTCATAGTTTGTAGCCTGTTTTTGATAAAGTTTTGCTGTGGCGTCCCAAAAGATAGCCCACCCCATGTTTTTCACCATTTATCTCTTCATTTTGGGTGGGCGTTCTTTCTGAAAATTTACGGCAGTTGCACTGGAGCTACAAACCTCACCTTGTTTAGTACAACAAAAACATTACGTGGCATTTAATGTCACAACCATTGGTTTAGATACTCACTTATGACTTACAAAGCAAGCCCTGAAAATATATTTTTCTAAATAGTTAGTGGTAAATAACTTCCAGCCTTTTTAATGGAATTATGCTCTCTATTATGAGTTTTCATCACTGACAAAGATTAGAGCTCAGATTGAAGTTTTATTCTTTACCAGCGGCCAGGACCTCTAGAGCGGCCCTGGCCGCTGGTTGCTGCAAACACGGTACGTGAATCCACGTTTGGCAGAAATATGGGTTCGAGAATAAATGAATTTGTCGCCCTTTCTCTCGTCGTGCTTGCCGAGCGGAGGGGGACGAAGGCTTCTTTGTATTTACCTCGGGGTGAAAGATAATCCTCAAGGGGGGCAAACGTGGTTTTGGGGGAGCTCTATCTAGGTCACTGCGACACAATAAGCCAACGGGGCGCAGTGGACGTGCCTGCGGCCAGGGGACTCTCGTCTTCTAGCCATGTACTCTCGAACCACTAATTCTGCAAATGGTCCATTGGGTCTTGCCCACCTCACGAGATCACTCCAAGCCATGCAAGAACCATGACAGATACCTAGCTGGTGAGGCTGTCATTGCATTACAAGGCAGCTGAGAGTGACGAATGCCTCATGCATTAACTTAACAGAAGCAACAGAATATGAGTTATTAGATTTTGACTTACATTTCCATGAGGCGGGTTTTTGTGCCGTGTCAAGCTGCAACACTGACTGATGCTGTCTCATGCACAAGGACCACTCCGAATTAAAAAAGGTCTCTGGCATGGAACAGAGATGTCAACAGCATACCAAGTCCACAATATTATAGGTCACCTGTGCCTCTTTCAAATCATATCAGTAAAAACATCTTAACACAAGATAAATTATTGCTTTTAATTCACTCTTATAATCTAGGTAAATACCAAAGAAACAAAAATCTCACTTATCCTCGTTACACGCACTCACTTGACTTTCAGAAAGTAAAGACAAGCTTAGAACAGCTGTGGCTTTCAGTCTTCTCCAGCCGTCAGAGCACCTCGTCTGGAACTGGGAGGGCTCGAAGTGGTCCTGCAGCGAATAACGTTTTGGTAGACGTCAAAACTGTGTATTCAGCCGCTCAAGTCACAGTACAGTTATTCAGCTGACGAGAGGCTCACGCTTTCAAAATACGCGATCTTACAAATCCATCGTCGCACGACGCCACAGGCCTGAACCACTCGTCTTTCTGCGGTGGAGCGAAAGCGTACAGGACGCTTCCACGACAGTAGAGAATAGATCACAAAATACCCGGTTTTGTCAAAGTGCACTCGCGTCCACCGTGCTCGCGTCACAATATTAACAATGAACAATACCTCACCTCGCAAAGGTACGTCCTGCCGGGAGGTTTCCACCCCGCGCCACACTTGATTCTTAAAAGGCACAGTTTCCGTATCCTCGGAGATTTCCGCAGCTTGAACAAGCGAATTCCCCTGGAAGCTCTGTTCCGGCACTTCAACGCACAACAACTACCCATTTTTCAGACAAGACCGCAACTCCCGCGGCTGCACAAACTTTTGTTTACGTTATTTAAACGCACGTGTCCGCGTGTTCGATCCTGTTCGATTTGGTTGGCAGGGTTTTGAGTGCACAGTCGTTTATTCTACCATTAAAGAAAGCTATGACGAAAAGCTCACATGCACCAAGTTCTCAGTCACTAGGCGTTAACTTTTTTAACTCTAGCGACGCTAAAATGAAATTACTGAACCCTGCTTTATCTGTGAGGCTCACGACCACCGCTAGGGGAGGTTTTGCGGCTTGTGATTGGTCACGAGCGGCCTGTCAATCAACTTTCCGGCCAATAGATTTTTGCCCTACTGATACCAACGAATGGCCAAACTCTCCATATATACGGCTCTGCTCTCGTCGTTGGAGCTATTAGGAGGTTCCAATGTATTCTGTTCTAAGAGGTCGCAAGTGCGTGAGCGGGCCTTAAGCTTTATTCCTGTGGTCCTATTTCCTTAGGGGGGCAGGCCCAAGTAGCACACAACGACGGACCGTTGCTGAGATATTGAGAGATTCTAACGGGAAAATCGGGCCGATGATATCCGATGACTTACCGAAAACGAAGGAGGGCAGAAGGGGAGAGGGGAGGAAGTGCTTGTTGCGGCGGCGGACCGCAGCCCGATAGGCGCCGACGGCTTCCCGACAGCGAAGGAGGACGAAGGGGTGCATCGTTTGCGCGACCAAACGCAGGTGCGAAGCCCGGTCGAAGCCCGATCGCAGCTGACAGGTTCCCGAGAGGGAGAGAGTGCCGCTTTTTGCGCAACCGAATGCAGCTGCGCACCCCAAACTGCAGCCCGATCACAGCCGGTTGCCTCCCGACAGAGAAGCCGTGGATCGGCTGCGATCGTAGCCGGATGGTTCTGTGTATTCTCCTATTGTAAGACACCAACACCCAATAAAATAAATTGAAAAACAAAACAAAACAAGACGGACAGACATAGATTACCCTGTGTCTTTCCGTTCCTTCAACGTTTTTTTCTAGTTTTCGTTCTGTCGGCAAACTTCGTGAAACAAAAGATAGCACGCGTGAAAACTCTCCTTGTCGCAAAATATTTCTTGGGCCCGTCCATGCGCCCGGCTGCTCAAATCTGTTGCTCTCTCAGAAAATATAGGCAAGTGGACATACTGTTACGAATGACAAGTGATGAGGCGATAATAACGGAAGAAACTAAACGTTTAATAGGGCCAACTTGTGCCCAAAAATAAAAAGGGAAGAGAAGAAAGTAGAGCGTTGCGGGTGTCGAAGTCGGCGTGACAGCAGAGTCGAACGCTGGGGGAAACTGACTGCGGCTCGCCACGCGGAGCACCTTATGTACTATCGCGGACAATATGAGCTGAAACAGCACTCCAGCCTGTGTACGGTACTACCTTCGCCACCTGCGGCATCGCTCCGTAAACACGACGCACCCTGAGGCCGATATAAATTCTCACTTGCGCTCACTGCCCCGCTGCACTCTTCCGGCCGTCTGCTAGCTAAAATATTGGCCGACGAAACCACCATCATGATGCGTGTGCCGTGAAGCCCAATGTGGATGTTTTCAGCTAACATGCATTTCAAGAGAGCGCCGAAGTGGAAAATGCGTTGTCACGATCGTATCTCCTCGAGGAGCGCTGTTTGACCAAGCTGCCTTGGCCCCCATAAGGAGCCGATCTGAATATCATCAAGCACATTTAGAGGCGCATCAAGGTAGCCATGTCACGGCGTCCCCTCCACCGCGCCACTGTCTACAAATTGTGGAAAGCAATGAGAAGTGAATGGGAGTGGCTTCTGGCTGACCCAGACTTTGTGGCCGCGCTTTATGATTTATTACCAGACAGGATGAGAGCCGTGGTCGCGGATCAGGGGAGAATGACGCGGTATTAAATTGTTTTTGGAAGTTTTACTGCGCCTCAGGACCCCTTGTACAGGACTTCTGCGGATCGGAACAAAGCTCGATTCTACGGTTGCGACACGCTGTTTGACGCCGCTAACCAGGCACACTTTTGTGTGGTGCCTCCTTGATCCCGATCTTCTTGTATAGGGCAGTTGAACTTCCACGCCGACTATTAATTTTTTGTGTCTGACATTATCCTCTGCAAATATTCTTTCGATGAAGTTTCAAGCTCCTTCTCCTGGGAAATATATGACTGTTTGTTCGCCTTTATTAAGACTAGGAGTTTGTAAACAAAAAAACTGGTTTCTTGTCAGCAACTTGTTTTGTATGAAACAAACACGTAGACCCAGTACTAAAGAAAAAATATTTTTGAACCTTTTCATACCAATCAAGGTTCCAAAACCTTCTCAGTAACATGTATGCTTACCATTTTTTTTTGAACAGTTATGTTCAATGAAAAAGAAAACAAAAGTAAACATTTTGGAGCCGGACTTGATCTGGCATACAAATTTTAACCTATATTTTAACGATGTCCTACTTTGTGCATGCACTTAATCAAACAAAAACAACCTGCAACGTCTTTTGATGTGACTTTCAAGAACGATAATCGCAGCTGCAATTTAAGACACTTCAATATTTTTTCTTCAACAGTCAGCGTTTTTTTCTGTGAGTCTGCGCAATAGAGTAAAGTAAATCAATTCCCAAAGAGGGACGACAACTGCAATCTTTAATACCCCCCTCCCCCTTGCCGCCCTACCACACACATGCCCGCTGTCGCACCCGCCGTCTCGCTAGCAGACGGCTGGAAGCGCGCAGTGGCGCAGCGAGCGCAAGTGAGAATTTATCTCGTACTCAGGGTGCGCCGTGTGTGCAGAGCAAGGCGACAGGCGGCGCAGGTAGTACCGTGCGCCGGCCGGAGTGCTGTTTCAGCTCATATTGTCCGCGATGGTACATGCGTGGGCTTCTGGAATAATCGGCGTAGAAAGTTCGACGCGTAGAACATTCGGACCTCGAACAAGCAACAGGATTCTCGAATTTACCAGATTACTAGCAGGAATAAACAAAAAGATGCGCCGCTCCCAGGAATCGAACCTGGCTTTTCGCGTGGGAGCCAGGTACGATAACCGTTATGCCACGAAGGCGCGGCCTACTTGGCCAGCTGCGCGCGCGGGATTACTCCCCCTTTAAAAGGTGCATCGCCCCGATGCAACGCAAAACAAATCAAAATAAAAAAGAACGATAAACTAAAGATTCCTTTGGAGCACAGTCCTATCGAGCGCAGTACGGCTTCAGGCGCACGACATGGACGACCTCAGGTCGTGGTGGGCGGCGTGACGATGTTCGTGTTCCGTCGGGCATCATCTCGTAGTTCAGCTCGCCGAGCCGACGAAGTACCTTGTATGGTCCAAAGTACCGTTTCAGCAGTTTCTCACTGAAACCGCGGCGACGGATGGGCGTCCACACCCACACCCTGTCTCCGGGCTGGAAGTGAACGTCCCTGCGACGAAGGTTGTAGCGGCCCACGTCGACGCGTTGCTGGTCTTGAATCATGAGTCAGGCGAGCTGGCGGACTTCTTCGGCGCGTTGAGCAACCGACTGGGCGTCCTCGCTCTCATTGTCAGATGGCTCATGGGGCAGCATTGCGCCCAGCATCGTCGTTACCTTCCGACCATGTACCAGCTGGAATGGTGTGGATCCAGTGGTCTCTTGAACCGCCGTATTGTAGGCGAACGTGACGTAGGGCAACACCTCGTCCCACGACTTGTGCTCTACGTCGACGTACATAGAGATCATGTCGGCAATTGTCTTGTTGAGTCGCTCCGTCAGCCCGTTGGTCTGCGGGTGGTACGCAGTGGAACGACGATGGCTGGTGTGACTGAGCCGGAGGATTTCTTGGGTCATCTGTGCCATGAACGATCATCCGGGATATGTATTCGAAACTTCGGGAGCGCCGTGCCGGAGGATCATGCACTGGATGAAAAACTTGGCGACTTCCACAGCAGACCCTGAAGGAAGGGCTTTCCTTTCGGCGTACCGCGTGAGATAATCTGTGGCGTCGATTCATTTTGGTAGAGGTGCGGGGTATCGCATTCTGCGCCCATGGAGCGTACAACTCCGAAGACGTCCCGGCCAAGTGAGGTGCTCAACCCCGGAAGGCTACCCATTGCAGAAGACACCGACGCCCGAGCAAGCCGCCGTATATCGAAGTCCAACTCCCGGAATTCGGACCCCTGCTGCACAAGCCGAAGGAGAAGATCCCGACGATGACTACCACGCACCTCCACCAAAATGTCATGAATGACAAGTGATGAGGCGATAATAACGGAAGAAACTAACCGTTTAATGGAGCGAACTTGTTCCCAAAAATAAAAAGGGAACAAAAGAAAGTAGATTGTCGCGGGCGTCGAAGTCGGCGTGACAGCAGAGTCGAACGCCGGGGCGAAACTGACTGCGGCTCGCAACGCGGAGCCCCTTATGTACAGTCGGGGACAAAAGTCCCCAGGACGTGCGAGCTGCGGCTAAAACGCATTGCTCTGCAATCTGCCGGCGGGTCACCTGGTTTCGAGATCACACAAAGGCACATGCGCGTCCTACTCTGCCTGCAAACATGTGTGCTTTCCCGCTCTTCTGCGGCACAACGCCTAACTCAGAATCGGGCGCGTGGTGCCGCCTTGGAGATAGCGCTGGCGGCTGACGAGCGTCTGCTATACATTCCGAAACTCGAGATACCGCCTGGGGCATTGCGCCGCATTTCGCCGTGTCAGCGCACGTTGCTTTATAACCAGTTCAGCTTATCGCTTAGTTGAGCTGCCGTGACTTCTTGCTTTACAGGTGCCATGTCAGTAAGCGCTATCTCCGAGGCGGTACCACGCGCCGGACTCCGAGTTAGGCGCCGCGCAACAGAAGAGCGGGAAAGCGCACATGTTGGCAGGCACAGTAGGACGCGCATGCGCTTTTCTGTGATCTCGAAACCAGGCGACCCGCCGGCAGACGGCAGAGCAATGCGTTTCAGTCGCAGCTCGCCTGTCCTGGAGACTTTTGTCCCCGACTGTACATGCGTGGGCTTCTGGAATAATCGGCGTAGAAAGGTCGACGCGTAGAACATTCGAACCTCAAACAAGGAACCGGTATCTCGAATTTACCAGAATACTAGTCTGCAGGAATAAACAAAAAGATGCGCCGCTTCCAGGAATCGAACCCTTGCTTTTCGCGCGGGAGCCAGGTACGATAACCGTTAGGCCACGCGCGCGCTGACTACATGGCCAGCTGCGCGCGCGGCCATACAAATCAAAATGCTGCGATCAAATGGGGTAATATTTTTTTTTTCATTTTTCTTATTTAGATGGTCGCGTGGTTTCATCTCTACAACGTCTGCGCGCATTGTTTTTGGTGGGACAAGGGAACACCAGATAGCTTCAGAAGCTTCTGTTCACTGTCTATGCGAGGTGAGTTGCCGCAAAATGACTTTCTTCCAAGCTCTTTTTTTTTTTGCACTTTAAGAGTTCGCGAGGTAAGTTAGAGATTTCCTCATTTGTGATGCGTGGAACTGTGAGCTTAGTTTCGAGAAGTGTTTTAAGAGAAGTTTGCATAGTCGTATGGGAACGCGTTATTCATAACTGCCATTGTTGCCCCCCCCCCCCCCCCCCTTTTTTTTTTCTGCGGCGGTTATTACAGACGTGGCGCATTTTTATTTGAGATATAAACTTCGCACACGTCTACTTAATTAGCAAATCGTTTTAACAGAGTGTTTTCAAAATACCGTCAACATTACCAGAGACTATTAGAAGATCGTTCCGTTAACTGCGATAACAATACCGGATACTTCGTCGGCGCCTTTGACCATGCAAAGTACCCCTATCTGATATAAGTAACGGAGATATAGGAACGATTTGAAAAAAAAAAAAACATTTACTTCCACACCGGAAGCTGATCAGAAACGAATAGCAAACATAACGTTTTCAGCGATCTTTGATTTTTTCCACCAGCGGGTTACGAGCTCGCAATCAGTAGCAATTTTCATACTTTTTTGCGGTATGCATTTTCGGTCTGGTTCCAGCGTGACATCAGCAGTAATATAAAGCGGGTTTTAAAAATGTTGTTTCCGTCGTCCCGGTGGAGCCCCCACCTGCTCAGCCTGAAACGGGTTGTTGCGCGCACGCACAGCTGTTCTGTGTATGCTGAAACGCTATCTGCAAACATTATTCCGTATACGGCGCCCCTCTCGGGGCTTTTCCGTTTGACTTACCTGTTTTAGGAGCCACTGCATAGCTTCATGATAATGATTCCTTACTTTCTAGACTCTGGATTGTAACGGTCGGCCTTAACGTATGTCGAGCCGTTCACTCCATCCGATAAGCGATATATCTCTTTATAAAGAAAAACAAATGTTGCAAACTCCGTCTGCGTTTTAAAGCGAAGTTGCCTGGATTTGTGACTATAGACGGGAAAATATAGCTCCTTCATAGAATACGACCCATACCCGTATGAACATTATTTTTGACATATTATACACATGTTTATTAAAATACGCTCCTCAGTTTTTTATTTCTTTTGCTTTCCAAATAATTTGAATGTGACCGCAGAGAACGATTTGCTTTTGTGACAATTTGCAGAAGATATTCTCAACAGCGCCGAAAATGCGAAGTAAGATAATATTGACATCAGGATTTTGATTACTTAAGCCAGTGACAAAGAGGGAGGAGGGGAGTGGGAGGGGGGGAGGCAGCCGTTACTCACAATGCCGTCGAAACACAGGGTTTCAGGGGGCGATCGCACCCCCCCCCCCTGACATTTCGAAATTTTCACGTAAACAATATCAAGGAGAGGAACTTTTTCAACTTAATCTACACGATACCCCGGTTAAGAAAGATGCAGAAATTGTTTTATTAAGAACATTACAACTCAGAGTTTCTAGAAATAATATCGTGATTGAAATACACTTACCAACTCATAAATACGAGTCTTTCATAGTTTACCAGAAATCGACATATATGCAAAGTTTTATGTTTTCAATTAAATGTTATCTATGAAATATTTACATTCATAAAAACTATGCATTTTAAGAGTGCCGCAAGACGTTTGGGTGCTGAAGAAAGCAGTGAAAAAAATGGGGTCAGAGACGATCCCAGACCGGCTGGAGGAACGCCCGGTTTTGCCTCTGCTACTACAATGTACACAAATGTTCAAACAAACGCCGACCTCGGCGTTTGTGCCTCATTTCACAAATGATCGAAAAACGTGTAATTGAATGAGAAATCAAAACAAATGCTTCAACGAAGCCGTACTTGAATTAAGGTAAAAATATCTAGCTGCTGTATTGCTTCATTTCTTATTTAATGTACCTGTTAACCTGAAAACGTAACTAACCTACGCTCCAATTATGAAATACACAACTATGTCGATGTGTCACAAAACCTAACATAACCCAACTGATGTTAATTTGTGTATGTGTAAACAAAAAAACAAAAGAGCACGAAGTTACAGAACCTGAACTTTAAGTGTAGGCGAGGAATTATGTAACATATTTTAGTGCTTACTTAGCCTAAATGCATGTATTAACATACTCCGCAGCTGAGGGTGAAATATGGCCAGTCCATTACGACTGCAACTGCTAGCAATGTACAGTACAACTAACTAAACCACCACAGTGAACAGTGAGGAAACTACATATATATGTAAAAATTAATAAATTAGTTAAAATTTCAATCTTTCTGGGTGTTTTTCAGTAGTAGCATAATTTTAGTGACCGTGACTCCCTTACTTTACTAACTCCTAATTGAGTAGATTGGCAAATGATTGGGTGTTACAAACCCCCTTGTCCCATACAAGGCAGTTGATGCAGTCCCGATAGCGGAAAATACTACGGGGCCATCATGAGGCAGTCGCTGGGAGGCGCACTTGGCCCGGAACCAATAACCAAAACCGGCCCGGAACTAGGAGCTATTGTCAGCCCAAAATCGGCAGCCGGTGTGGCCCGTTTCCGGATAATTTGTTTCAACCACTGCAGGGCCTGACATGGGAGCTACGTTCGGTCGGAATCGGCCACCGATGCTGTCCTGTGGCCGGATAATTTGTTTTAACCGTTGTTGGGTCAAAGCTGCGAGCCGATGTCGACCCGGAATCGGCGTTGGTGTCAGGCCGGGTTCGGCACGGTGTTGCAAAATCATAATTGGGCCGACATTGGCACAAGACCCTGACCCTGAAACATCTCCCGGAGCCGACGTGTTGTCGCGCCGATTTTCTGTGATCCTTTGGGACGCTAAAAATGTATTACTTTTTTTTTTTTTTTTTGGGGGGGGGGGGGGATGAGGGGGGAGAAATAAAAAACATAGTTATAGTAGAGCGTTTATTTTTTCTGGAAATGTTCAAGAAACTGTATACTCGGTAGAAAAAAAAATTCGAATTGAAGGTTTAATCATAAAGCGTCCTAAAATTCCGCCGAAAACGCCTTATTACGAAAGACTGACTCAAAAAGCCGAGTTCGTCTTTTTATTTCTCTTTAAGTATATGATCAAAGAAAACAAATCTGATTAATTCTCGTAGTAAAGTTTGTGCGCGTC
Source organism: Ixodes ricinus (assembly GCA_037355805.1). Classification (NCBI taxonomy): domain Eukaryota; kingdom Metazoa; phylum Arthropoda; class Arachnida; order Ixodida; family Ixodidae; genus Ixodes; species Ixodes ricinus. Next base: position 28,288 of record JAZHYW010055579.1, on the reverse strand, counting down.
CAGCGTGAAAACTTTGCTAACGTTGACAATTGCATTCTTTATACCAAATGCCTTCAAATTTGCGTCAACGCGCCATTAGGAAAGTCCTTTTTTCAACCCCACCTTAGGTGCGATTTTTTCTCACGAATACAAGAATGTTTCAGGTAAAAGTAAGGTCTTTACCGTTGTGTAGACACAATTTTTTAAGTGATAAAATGCATTTTATTAAAGACGAAATTAAAAGGCGTGTCACCTGTGTGACCGTCTATATCTGAACACACCCTGCTAAAGGCTATGCGTCTTTTATTTTTTCTGGGCGTGCGTGTAACAATTTTTTATCACACCGGAGCGTTACATTATTTCATTTAATTCATCAGGAAACATATCATGTGTTCTAAAATAACAAAGGAATGCCGTTCCTATTGCCCTTCCATCGAAAACGCATCGAGTTCCCGTTACAGTTCCTCTGACGCAAGATGGAACGGGGGCGTTTCTCTGTTCCTCCTGCAAGGAGCGCGTTCAAAGAACGTCGTTCCTTCGAACTCTGTTCCGTACAGCATTAATATGATTCAACTACCGAATAAATATAAGCATATTCGAGCAAAACAAACATTAGCCATCTCTTGGCTTTCTTTACACTTGGAATTCCACTAGCTTCTTTAAATTGGTCTGATCTGTAGTTCCTGATGATTGCACAGCTCTATGTAACGGACTTGCTGAAGACAACAAATCAGCTACATCAGCTTTTCAAGAAGCAAACTGGTGCATTAAGTGATCTACTGATTGTCGATTAGTTTTTAAAATTTGTCTCTGAGGCATTAGTAATAACACACAAAGCATTCTATTTTAAGTTGGTTCTGCCACGAGCCTTAATACCCAACGACTAGTTTTCCAGAAATAAAGTGCTACTTCTTTTACGTTGTTTACACTATTGAGAACAAATTAAATGCAAGAACAAAATTAACGCCGTTTAGAGATTTTTATTTTTTGTTTTCAAACTTTGATAGCGTGAACCACGAATATGTCCAAGAGAAACTGTGGGTGTCCAGCCAGTTCTTCTGTCCAGAACGAGCGCATTACCTCCTCAACATCAGTCTTGAATTCCGTCTTCGCTTCTTCGGGCAGCAAAGGTTGAATGGAATCTACTGAGAGCATCATTTCTGAAAACCAAACATCAAAGAACTGTTTTCTAACTCAGCAAAAGAGAGTAACAGCTCGCGCTTGAATTAAAAGATCCATAATATGTTACATTTCCAAAAACAGAGTGCAGGATTTACGCGTGTGCAAAAGGTCAGCGCGCAATGCTTACATCAAAATTCGATGGCTTGGGATATTACAAGTAAAGGTAAACCCCTTTTTTGACTTTTCTTGCAGTTTAGTCGCTTTGCTGACGCAACTGACATTATCTCAATATATGCTCCAAGCGCGCCTCTACAGATTTGGAGTGATATGTTTTGCACCTGGAGTTCATTAACTCTTTGAACCACATTTTAAAGCTATGATACCTCAATGTACCACACTCAATATATATTCTTCGGCTTCCCCGCTCTACAAAATTTCCTGTTCGAAATAGAAAGAAAAGACGTTTACAAATTACTGTAATGCGAAACAAGAGCGCAGCTCTGGACGAAGGGGAGGGGAAGGTTCTGAGGGAAGGGTATGGTTCTCCTCCTCGTCCGTACCCTCCCCTCCTATTATCCATTGAAATTGAGAGGAGAAGTATCCCGTTACATTTAGCGGGGAATTTTTTATCTATATTTTGCAGGTAAGTTTCCTGCTAAATTTAGCGGGTTAAGTTTCCCCAATAAATTTAGCAGGAAAATTTCCCGCTGAATTTAGCGCGTTAAGTTTCCCGGCAAAATTTAGATGTCAAAATTGACGTCACGTGACCTTAACACCAATTTAGTTTCCCCGCTAAATTTAGCGAATGAACTGTGCTGCCCCATAATGCAACGAACGCGGTTACTCCGAAGCCAATAGCGACGCCGCTGAACCCAAAAACGGGCACCTAAGAGCCGTGCTCTACGAAAGGCCCCTCGTGTTTAGGTGTTAAGAGGTTTTCTTGTGAGTACACATGCACGGAAAGTCACGTGCGAAACATTAGCAGATTAGCGAGAGGCATATCCCTTAGGCGTATCATGTCCGGCCTTCCGACTGTCATTAAAACAAAGCGAACAAATCACTCGACAATACAGTCATCGCGGTAGAAGCCGACTGCCGCTATTTTGAACCAACGGGGATATCTAAGAATACATCTGATAAACAGGGACATATTGTGGAGATGCTAAAGTATAAAACGTTAGCACTTCAGGTATACCAAAGAAGTACATATACAGTAATGAGCCCATCTCCGTTTACCTTTGGACTCCGAGAGGATAAACCACTCCAGAATGATATCAAAACCTTACGTATGAATTCATCCACGTCAAGACAGCTTTGCTCGTTGGTCAGTACTTGGATGGTGCGTGGCTGGAGTTTGGCACTCTCAAGAACGCCCAGCATGTAAGAGTTAACTTCCGACCTGTCTTCGACATCCTTGGTTGAGGGGATGAACCGCTTAATAGCCTGAAGAAAAATATTACTGATTACACATAAGTAATTCAAGCTGTAATAAAGTCACTCTCGATGAGAGAACTGTCCTCAACCTGACCGTTCTTGCGATGTGGGTCTTTTGGTAAGGGGTTATACTGCAATGCGAGAGTCTTACACACGTAACTTTGCCGGCTTTCTGAGGTTTAAGGAGCGGAATACGAACTACCTCAAACAAATTTTATTTTAAACGAGCGATAAAGCACAGAACAAGATGTACGATAGCTTTAATATTCGACGCAAATTATGAATCGGCGCCTTTCGGCTTCCCGTAGCACAGACCGCTGACAGACGTGACGCTTTTCTCACTGAACAGAGAAGTTATGTAGCACCACTACCGGTGCCCATACTACGGCTACGGCAGCGCATAGACTGTTCCAATTCTAGTCAATTGTGTTAAGACACATTTGTCTTCTTGGCTTTTGAACGCGTTTGGGAACCGTAGACTTCATCTGTATTATTCAAAACGACTATGGTCAAGCATGAATCTAGAGCCCCGTTCCTCGACATTTCTTGTCTAAGTTCTCAACGTTGGAAAAGTGAATAATTGTTGGCCAGTTGTTTCACTAGGAAATTCCGCGCTTTTGTTACTTTTTAAAAAAATTAATGTCATCCTGCGTCGGTAAAATGGGAGGTGCAAATGTGATAGTGTTGAATTGTTTGCATGAATTTATTTTGTTTTTATAAATATGCAGTTGATTTTTTTGTTTTGTGTAAGCATTTAAAAAACCAAAAAATGGGGCTCTTAAAAATGTATTCACTTGTTTTTAAATAACCAAATTATTCGGCTCAAACGTGTCTATAAAATAATCCACAATTTTTATGTCTGGAATGTGTCGAAGAAAAATAACTCTGCTTGTCTCTCGTGTCCTAAGTTACTTGATAAAATTAGAGTTTTCAGCTTTTCAGTGACCTTTTGTAGAATATGTAGGGGCATTCCATATCAACAGGGCAGCTATTGCCACTGAGACCGACTGCATTAGAGAAGTAGTAAAGCCACGCGTGTAGAGAAAATGGCGGTCTCTCTGCCGATTTGTTCGTGTATAATGCTTTATCCTCGCTGCAACCCAAACGTCACAATACAAAACAATGGGTTACCCGAAACACTCACTCGTCTGCACTGCTTCCATCGATCTACCTCCACAAGTCGGCGAGCAGGAGCACCAGCAAGCACTCCCCTTTGTCAGTCAGCAAGTTGGCCACATTTCGAAGTGAAGTTGTGAGGTCCTCTGTCCAGTGCAGGACGAAGAAAGAGTAGACGCGCTCAAATTTGCCGTACATCTCGGCGAGTCCCGAGACGTCGCCTTCGTTGCTCCGTTCCTCGTTCGCCACCTGTGACTGTTCCAAGTTCTCCATGGCGTCCTCCGCCCTTTCTTGGGAGGTGTCTGTAGCCACGGTCTCGTTGCCAGGCTGCTCGAGCGGTAGCAGTTCTTGACGCGTGGAGTCGCCCGTTCCGCCCCCCACGTAGATAAGCTGCTGGCAGGCATTGGTGTTGGTACTGAACGACATTTTCCGTAAGTTGAGCGCCTTGATGCCCGGGTTGCTCTGGCGTCTCTTGGATTCCATGTAGGTAGCCCGAACAGTTTTCTCCTCGAGCTGGTGTTTTTTTACAGTGTTATCAACGGAAGTTGCATTTCCCATTGTTCTGCAAGATATCCGCAAAGTGTCGTTAAAAGACTATTTGGAATATTAATGCGGTAAACATCTTCGAAATAGAGCCTAGTTGCATGTGCTTCATATCAAAGCCTGATTGATAATAAACCCGTTCTTAATTTTCAGAAGGAGCAGCGAGATTTTGGATCATGTATGTCTACTATGTTATAATTAGATTACAGGGAATACCAATTTGGGGCGGAAATAAAGACGGGTGATCAGAGTGATGTACTTTTTTTAAATTTTACTTGAGCTTACAAATGCGAGTTTCACAAAGCTGTGTAACACAAATTGAGCTGTGTTATCAGTAATGGAAATATATTACGTTGACTTGATTCCCTTCTTACTAATTGCCGGCAGTATGTGACTTTCAAGAGTCTTTTTTTTCCTGAGCCATTTGTATTTGCGGGCGTGCCCCAGGGATTTGTTCTCATGCCGCTCTTAATCTATATAAATAACTTAAAGACAAAAAATAGATGTGTGCTGCAATGTCACCTTTTTGCCGAAGATTGTGTCTTATTATCATGTGTAAGCAAACTTTCTGAACACAAAGTGCTGGATCACTCAACCTAAATTCATTTATGGTGTTTAAAATAGAATATGGCTCAGAATTGCAAGAAGTGTGTTAAAATATCCTTGAAGCGAAAATGTACACCGCTGTCTTTTTACATACTCTATCAATGCTTAACAACTTGTTTGTTAAGAAATTTCTATATATTGTTGTTTTAACTACCTTTGATTTAATCTGGAACGCTTGCGTAAAATGTATCGCTCAGGAAGCTTTACGGAAACTGGTTTTTAAAACGTAACCTTTGTCACTACACGACGTGCACAAAGTTGGCGACTTATAGAAGTATACTAGACTCATGTTAGAATACGTTGATGTTGTATGAGATCCCCACCAAGTCGTCTTCCTATGTTCTCGTGGCTGTGAAAAGAAAGCATTGCGGTTAGCGTAATTCCGGTACAGTTTTTTTGTGCCTTCAATTTCCGAATTATATGCCTTGTCAGAATTGTATGATCTAGCGCCACTACCGCCATTAAAGCGTCTAAGGTTTTTGTTCAATATATTTCGTGGCAATTTGAAACTGCCTGAACAAGTCCTCGAAATTTAACAAAGTCAGGCCTACAAGAAACAAACACGACCTAACAATCATTAAACCATTACGTTAAACATTTTTTGTTTGAAGCATCCTTCATTCCCAACACGATACCCGAATAGAACAAACTTCCTAAAAGTGTTCATGTTTCAAAATCACCAACAATTTTAGTCGCCGTGCTACTTAAGCTCTTCTTAGTCAAGTAGTTACATTGTTTGATATATGCATTGCATTGTTTAATATATTTTGTTTTTATGGCGTTGCCTGCTTTCGGCCTTGGCGTTTATATTGATTGTTGGCAGTAGACTAATAAATAAAGAAACATCACAATATTTCTCCAACAGTGAAGGCTAAGGGAAGACAGCCTTAAACACGCTACTAAGAAAGTAAAGAATTACATTTACAATTACCCATCGTAACTTGTAACTAAATAAAATTACAATTAAATTTTCAAGAAAAATTAGTAAATGTTACTTCAAAAAGTAATCCGCTACTTTCACGGCTCTACTTTCAACGTTAATGTCCTAGGGTAACAAACAAAACGCAAGTGTTAGGAAAGTCTTGATTGTGGCCGCCACTCACACTTTGGAAACCTTGAGCAACATGTGGATCTCAAAAGTCCAATCGGACATCTAGCCTCGTTTCTATGTGAAAATGTCGTCCATCACGCTGAACACCTTTCATACGTTTTTTCCAAATAGGAACTGCTTCCCGGAGACGCGATTCAGCTCTCAATTGAGTGGCTAGAAAAAATTGCGATCGCAAGGCATCTCCCGATTGTTCGACGCCAGAAACAATAGCTCGACCTTGTGGGCCCATTGGTACTCTGTGACCTAGATACAACTCCCCTAATTTTGTTCACCGTGTGGATTATCTTTGCCCCTGAAGTTGATACAAAAAATACACCTTCTGTCCGTCCCTCCGCCAGAAGGAAGCAAAGAGAGAGAGTGAAGAGACAAAAAGAAAAGGCGTGCTCAGATTTATTACACCAGCTCGCGTGCACTTTGACCTTTATCATTCTTTATTTTTTTCTTTTTGCAACGAACTATTTTGACCCCGGCAGTTTGTCCAATATCGTTTGCACGGAGAAACCGGCCCTTTTTATCAGTGCACTTCCCCTTTTCATTGCGGACAAACAAGTATACGAGTTACATTTGCAAAGAACCAATCCACGAAAAAAAAATAGCAGTCGATGTTGTAGGTGACGTGAAGCAAGGCCATGACCAACTGAAGGATGGCAGGTCTGGCGTTTTTCAAGTGCAGATAACAGTGGAATTCCCATTAAAATATTTATAACGATTTTACTTTTGTTCATATTTATGATTCCGGCCTTTACTTTCCTTAATGAAAACAACAACGTCGCGAAATTCATTAACTCCCTCATATGAAAAAGGAAGGAAATTACTTTAAAATTACTTTCCAACATATGTCATCATTCCTTTACAAAATTACTAATAAATGTAAGGGATTACAAGTAATTTCTTTACTTGTAGTGGATTACGTGGAAGTCTGAGATAGAATAATGAGGATCAAGAAAAAAAAATAAAAGACCCGATAAGCACCAGTAGTATTTTCCTTACACACGGGAAATAAAATATGCAGAAAGGTTTTATCATAACATATAAATGATCATTATTCATCAAAAGAACGCATGAAAACTTCCATATTTTATTATTTTTACGGGCTGTTATTAATTTCATGTGAATCTTGTTTTGGAATCAAGTAGCAAGTTCTCGATGAAGTGCGGAGATTCAAGATGGTCGACGGTACAGCGCGCTCTAATAACTGTCGCCCAAGCTTCCAAGCACACAAGGAACAAAACACTCATTCATCGCACACTGAGAACTCTCTTTTGCGTAATGAACTTCTGCTTCTACTTCTTCGACAATTTAAGACGATTTGCAAATAAAAAGAGAAAATATGAAAGTTCAAAAAGAAAAAAAACTTTATGTTAACCCATAGACAAACTTGCAGCTAAACAATCAATCTTTTTACTTGACAATATTGGACAATAATATAGACGCCATACTAAAACATTTGTCCTCCAGACGTGGCTTCGATAACTTCCCTTGTTAGTTGATTGACACTTTTGCCTAACACGGTGCTGTTGTTAAAAAGCGCTGAACAACCTCAATTCCTAAAGTGAATTCTTATGTGGCCAGAGTAGGCTTCGACGATGTTAGTGTAATGTGCACGAAGGCGGTCATGAAGACACTGCCTAGTTTTGTCATACGTATTGTTTTCCACAGGCAAGGGGAAATGAATCGACAACCCCCTCAACGCAAGGCGCAAAGTTCGTTCTCTTCTTCTTGGAGCATCACGTTGCTCGATTTGAAGGTGTGGTCATGTTTTTGCACAGGCTAGGAAGTTTCTTCGGACCTGGAAACACATAAACTTTAACTCTGTTCGCTTTTTTCTTAAGGCCATGAGAAAAATTGGGGATATCCGGGACGATGACTGGTCTTCTTGTCATATCCCTGTGTGTTTGCTTGACGCAGCCTCCTTGCTTCACTTCTTTGAAGAGTTGTTTTACTACTGACACCAATAACGAAGCAGCGTTCCCTGCCGATTCAGCCTTGCAGTTTGCCTTTCGAAGCTTGCTTCCACTGAATGTGAGCATGATTCGATAAATCAGCTCTTAACACATGACCGCACTATACATCTCTTGATGAGTTTGGAGTGCGCAGAGTTGAATGACAGGAGTGTCTTTTCACCTGTCGGTTCGTAAATCCAATATACGTAATGGGGTAGGTCCACCAGTCAGAGATCTAAGAATCTTAAAACCCTTCCATCGGCCTCTCGTGGCTGATTTCTATGAAATGCATACACTATTTAAATCTCTAGGTGACGTCGAGCACCATGGTTGGAAAGTTGTTATCTTCGGTAAAGACAAACATCTTTCTTTCTCTTTCAGCGGGCATAAGAGCTAGGGAATGCTATTTTAGGTACTTCTCTACTCTCTTCAGAGGGAGAGGGGCGGCCGGTGGTTTACGCCGAACGATTAGGTTCACCCGTGCAGAAGTGCAACGATCTATCTCAGCTTGTGCTGCTTTCCTTGACATATGTCTCAGAACAGGAAGTAGCTCAGGTGCCGATTTTTTAGGTTCCACTGCAAACTTTGGCTAAAGGCTGAGGACGTGCTGCACAAAATCTGGAACAAGGACGTCCCTATTGTGTACACTGGGTTACATAACGCTGTCTCTTTTGCAGGTGCGTTGTACGAAGGTGCCATAAAGCGAGCCTTCACGGATGTTCTGTTGTATGATCCAATAAGAGGGCAATTTCTAGCCGTCTCCGTCTATCAAAAGAAACATTCACGTTGCCCTGCACCTGTGTGAAAAGCGGTTCCGGAAATGCCTTGCCTGTCTATGCCATTCGGCCTGGAGAATCTTGCAAACTTTTTTCGCATGGCCTACAAACGGGGCGAAGCCCCGAACCGGGTCTTGACTTCAGGAGGTGACATGTGTAATCGTATGCTGTACCCGTCGGTCCGTGCTTGACAGGTGCAATTGGCAATCCACAGAACTAGAATGCTTGGTTTTAAAGCAAGATGGTTAAAAGGGCCCGATGTACTAAAGATTAAACCTGTTAAAACTTCAGACCGGGCAAATTGGTTGTTCATGGTGGTCGGCATTACAGCGCACTCCAAAAACTGTCGCTGAAGTTTCCTAACACACGAAAAACATAACACTCACACAGCGCGCACAGAAACTTCTGCTTCCAGTTCTGTTTCAATTTAAGATTATTTTCAGAAGATATAAAAGTAGAAAAATGAAAGATTAAAAACTCGCGAAGAGAGGCATAGCGTCATCATGTCTCAAGAGCTCAATAACAAAACGATGTTCACATTCAGTACGAAGCAGCTTCGACAGGCATATTCCAAGGCTGAAATCCGGAGGGTACGTTGTTTTCTTGCAGGTGTCAGTAGTTGAACAACTCTTTAAGGAAGTGAAGCAATGAGGCTATGTCAAGCAAACACATAGCGACAAGACAAGAAGACCTGTTATTTTCCCGCATATACGCAATTTTTCTCACAGCCTTAATAAAAAGCAAACAGAGTGAATGTTGATGTCGTGTTTTCACCTCCAAGCAAACTTCCTAGCCTGTGTAAAAACGCGACCACACCTTCCAATCGAGCAACCTGTTGCTCTAATAAGCATAGAACGAACGTTGTGCCTTGGGGTGAGGGGGTCGCCTATTCATTATCCCTTTCCTGTGGAAGGCAATACGTGGAACAAACTGGGCAGTGTCTTAATGACCGATTTCGTGCACATAACAACAATATCGTCAACGCCAACTCTGGCCACTTAGGAATTCACTGTAGGGATTACGGTTGTTCGGCAGCTTTCTACAACAACACCGTGTTAGGCAAAAGTCTCAACCAACTATTAGCAGAACTTATCGAAGCCAAGAGCATTATACGACTGGAGAAGAAATATTTTAGTACGACTCTCTTCTAGAAGGGGCAAAAGTTTAAAATGACGATGATTTACATAGCGCAAATACCTCGCACCGCATATGCGCTTTAGCGCATATGCGGTACTCAAGTGTTCAGTATCCGCTAAAGCTCTGACGCAGTATCTATCAAGAACCACGAAATTCTGAGGAGCAGACTATTTTTCGCGAATGGTTGAAAATTTATTTTCAGCCGCAAAAAATATTCAAGCAGTAGAGTCCATTCTAGAAACAACAATCAGCTTGGAGCATAAAAATTAAGGTAGTAGAATTGTGCCGACCTATGATGCTTACCTAGCCTTGATGACTCTCAGCTTAGCACGACGTAAGGGAAGGTCGAAACGGCGTAACTTTTGGTCTTTGGAAGAATTTAAAGCCAACTGGCTCAACGTGCGCATCTGCTACTGACGGGAAATAAAGAATTCGCCTTGTTATCATATCGCGTTTGGTGGAAAACATGTTTATGTTTTGGTTCATGGATGTAGACGTGTTCCGGCTGCTTTTCATTAAAGTACGACACTGCGTCTAGAACATATTCCGACAATACAGCTTTTTATTTCGCTTATCGTAGACTATGTAGAAATGCTCAACAGGAAAAATGTGTAAACGATTTTAAATCCCAGTTTTATTTACTGTAATAATAAAAATAAACTTTATTTCCGATACGAAATGGATGATTGGCGGAAACATAAAGAAAAGGCTGTAAAACAGCCCGACGAAGCCTCGATCTCGGTCCCTTGCAGTTCCCTCTACATAACAAAATGCAACGTAGACACATCATAAAATATATAAACTTAATATATATCACACACATAGTACTTTAATGGGCATTCTATTAGTATTACGCTTTACGAAGTTGGGGAATCAATGCGCCAAAGAGAGGATAGGGGGTAGAAAAGACATTCGCTTCTTCCCGAATCCCGAAGTGGACAGTGGTGGGCACTGTCCACGGTGGGAACATTTCGCGTATCTATATGGTTTGTCTTCGAGATAGATATAACACATTTTTATGATTTTATTCGCCTAATTTTTAAAAAGCGTCATGGAAAAACATAACGAAGTGGTGTCCCCTGAGAGGAAGTCTCATTCTTGGCGCGCAGGCTACACTTGCCGCGTTTTCTTATGGATGGCATCGATGCGCTTAATGGCACGGCAGGCTTGACATGCGTTACACATTTTGCAAATCGCGAAAACCAGTGGCGCACACGTGAGGGGGGGGGGAGGGCGGTGAATAAACAAGGTCACGTGGTGCGAACACTCAGTCATATTTACGCAACAAAGAAAATACGGCCTTTTTCTTTTTTTCTTCTTCTTCAATTTGCCTCTTTTAATTAGCCCTGAACCTCTTACTTTCGTCCATCATATCTGTTAGAAAGTGTTACAACTCTTAAGAAAGGGACAAGTGAAACGATGAAAACGTGTAAAAAGTAAGCGTTACTTTATCTCTCATTTATTTATACAGTACCTACATGGCCACCAGGCCATTATTGTGGTCCGCACACTTCGGTGTAGGACGTTTCAGTGTAGGGCGTTTCGGTGCGGTCTTTTCGGTGCACGGACATTTCGGTGCACGGACTTTTCGGTGCACCAATGTTTGGGTGTGGGACATTGCATTGTACAGACGTTTCGGTACACGTACGTTTCGGTGTAAATATGAATTTTGATTTGTTATACCAAATTTCAAGAAACACAACGTAATATACAATTGATACCGACGGACTGCATTCAGGGAGTGAGACGAGAAGTCCGAAAGGTGTCGACTTGCAATGCAGCCAAAACTTATCATATTTCTCATATCGTCATATACTTGCCATGTATTATTCCATCGCTTTACAGGGTGCCGTGATTTCCCCCAAAATGAATCATGACAAAAAACATAGCCATGTTTCCCTTCTCGCGCCACCCAGACGTAGATCTACGAAAATACTGGGTATTCAAACTAACTCGTCTTGATATTTTTTCATGAAAAGTGGAACGTACTATGTTTATGAAACCAACTGTATGTACTGGGTGTATCAAATATCTGCCAGGATCTTTAAATCGACCGCAAAATTCGGTTTCTTAACCTATCGCGTTCCGATTTTGTACAGCGTTGGCCACAGGTGGTGCATTTCTTTTTATAAAATTCGCGAAGTGCGAGCATACTTGAGGAAAAAGTAAAAAAAAATAAAAGGATTAGCCTCTATGAAAAACGCAGCGGAGTCACCCGTCTTCAAACCATAGCGCCCTTAGGTTTGAAGACCGGTGGCTTCGCTGCGTTTTTCATAGGAGCTAAGCCTTTTTCTTTTTTTACTTTTTCCTCAGGTAAGCTCGGTCTTTGCGAATTTAATAGGAAGAATGCACCACCCGTGGCCAACGCTGTACAAAATCTGAACGCGATAGGTTAAGAAACCGAATTTAGCGATCAATTAAAGAGCCTGGCCGCTCCTTGATAGACCCAGTAGTTAGCAAACGACTTGCGAGGATTGCAGTGTTTTGGAACAAAGAATGATTATTACATTTTTAGGACTAACTACCTTATTTTTTAAATGTTATATTCAGAGCTGAAACGTCAATGGGAAAGTTATGGAGCTCCTTGAGAAACAACCGAATTAGCTCTTTGCAGCGTGACAAGGTTCGCGTGAATTTGTTTTTTTCTGATTTGCTTTTTCTTTTTTTAGCATGACACAATAATTTGGTAAGACGCCCCCTTTTATGGATGCAATTCAACTGGCACAAACTTTCTTTAAGGCCGAAAAAAAAGTGAAAGCCATTTACAACTCCTTGAAACGCCGAATTAGAGCGCAGCTCTTGAGGATCATGGGGGAGGGGTCACACGACCCCCCCCTCCTCGAGGTCACGTGATCTCGGTAGGTCACATGACCTGGGGGGGGTAACATGACCTCGGGGGTCCCGTGACCTCGGGGGTCACGTGACCTCCGGGAGGTGTCACGTGACCTGGGGGGTCACGTGACCCTGGGACAGCCTGTTGGGTCACATGGCCTGGGGGTCACGTGACCTGGGGCGGTTACGCCGACGGCAACGGCGACGGCGACGCCGTTCAAGCCGGAAACGGGCGCCTAAGAGCTACGCTCTAAAAAGAAGCACGCAAGACGCGTGCACTACGCTTTATTTCTTTCGCAAGCATCAGCTTTTATCTTTTCAATACCACAGGGCATGTTTGCTCGAAGCCGGTTAACTTTAACCGCGGTAAAAAATGAACCGATTTTCCGACGAGGGGCAATTTTAGGTCAGGTGACCGGCAGAGTAAGGACGGCGGGAAAACATGGTGGTGCCTCTGCTAGCGAGCATCGCTCGCTTTAGAACTAATATCTCGTAGTAGCTGCAATAGCGGGCGCGTTAGTCAGCAATGAATGGTACAGGAGGCTTTCGCTTGGCCTTACCTCACTTAAATCGCATAGCATAGCATAGCATAGCAATACCTCGCCGCATGTATTAGATAGTTTTTTCGGTTCTGGCTATTCCTAAGCCTAAATGAATGCGGTAATTGTCGGCATGGCAACGTCTTTGGAATAGTGTAGTAAAATACCTTAACTCAATCGGGCGGGTACTGACAACTCGCAGAAGCAGACAGCGTCCTACTAGATCTTTTGCTAAATTTTCCAAGCACCAAGGAGCATGCTACGAGTGTAGTTACAAACGCTGCACGTGCTGGCGTCTTCAGTGGTAACTGTTTTAAAGCAAACGCCTAAACAAATTTTGCTTTCCAAGCGCGTTCGTCAAAGCCTCTATATGATTATTTAATTTGACCCTTTCATGCGAAGAACACCAGCGTGCGCGGAGTGGTAGAATTACACTTTCAGCATTCTCCTCGATGCTTGGGTAACTTAATATTAGGTCTGTTTTAACTGGAGCCAAATTACACGGTTTTCAATTTTTAATGGTGTTATATACAGTTCTTACATGCTGGCCAACTATGCCACCGAGGTACCGTCAACATATGACTGTTCATACCTTCCTCATTCTTTCTAGAACTGAACTTCGTCGTCATCTTTCGAACTTGTAAGAAAATTTCAGCGAGGCATGTCTTCACTTCAGACAGCCAAATATTTAAAGATTTTACCAACAAAGGTTAAATTTAGTCTTACTTTACCCAAATACCTGTATCACGACCCTATCGAAAATTCCATCAAGGTGCGTAATTTGGGACATTTACTGCCAGTCAGCAGCCCTGGTAGAACGTGCCCTGATGGTCCATCAGGTGACGTCTGACTGCTACTGCCAACGGAATTTCATCAACAAGGGCAGCATTTATATAAAAGCTACCATTCCGAGGTGGCCATCTTGAATGGCAATAAAACGGTTCACAAGCCGAGGCGCCATCGGCTGTGTCTACAGTGCCGATCCGACGGCACTCCATTCGCGCCTACAAGTGCCGTCCGAAAGAGAGTAGGACGGCTCGTGTATCACTGGGGAACTCGTTAAACCCCCCCGGCCTGCGTTCACGCACCGCTTCGCGGCGACAGTATGCGGCTGCTAATTACAAAAGTATTGACCTGATTGGCCCCGTCGTACACGCCGCTTCGCGGCGTCCAGCCGGCAAACCAAGCCCCGCTGTTCCCCATGCACCCCGGAAACGAAGTCCCATACCATTTGTTCAGCGAAATTTGTCGACAACATTCAGTTTTCCCAATGTTAATCGTAAAAAAGAAATGTAAATATCGACAAATGCGTCGACAAAACAAAATGTTCAAAAGATTCCCAAAACAAACAAAAACAATTATCCCCGCACGGGAGATTGAACCCGGGACCGCTTCCTCATGAGGCAGACGTCTTACCACTAAGCTACACTGCAGCTTCAAAAAACCTGTTTTGAGACCTCGTTTTATACGAGACTTTCGGACGGCACTTGAACGCTCTGCAAGAGTGCCGTCGGACGGTACTATAGACACTGGGGTGTGTTAACGAGCTGCCCAGTGATACACGCGCCGTCTGACTCTCTTTCGGATGGCACTTGTAGTCGCGAGTGGAGTGCCGTCGGACGGCACTGTAGACACAGCCTCTAAAGAATGCTTCGTCTCCATATGCAGTTAAGCCTTCAGCATGTTATGCAAAGCACTCGTACATCAATCACCGAAATTCAGTTGTACTCACCTGCCATGTAGAGTACTTTCGCGTCGTAAAACCCTCCTTTTGTTCGCGCGTCTCCGGCCCAGTAGACCTGGTACACCTTGTCATCTTCAACTACACCGCTAAAGTTCCTTACATAGTCGGAACTCACGACAGACTGGGTCTTGTCGAGGAGAAATTCTACTAAAACATAAGACATTGTAGAGCCCGGGCAGGATCGACAGGTTGGAGCAAGCGGGCAAACAAAACGAGTCGAGAGCGATCGTTCCTGGAAGCTCGGCGAAGCCTCTATGGGCGAAGCGAGAGTATAGAAAGTGGCGTGTTCGGCGTTTCGGCGGGCTTCTGATCAGGGTTGTCGGGTGCGCTGCTTGTAATATCTCTAACATCAGCGGTTTCATGGGCTCACGTCCCGAAATCGTTTTCTCGTGCATAGATTATTTTTCCTATACATTGATTTGACGAAATAGTGGTATTCGAACGAACTTTACGTCCTTTGACCGCACGTCTGTCTGCCCGTCAAAGTTTTTTGACGTACAGTCAGAGACAATCGATGTACAATCATAATCGACACCAAGAACTCTTGACGGCATTTCGGCGGCGGCCGACTGCCACCAGGAAACCATCAGAAAGCCGACAAGCGGAGTCTGACTGGAGTTTGACTGTCGGTCAGAGTAACTTGTTGGCCAATCAGACAGGCTTAACGTACAGTCAGGCACAGTCAGCGGTCCATTAGAATACATTGACTGCGAAACAACGTTACATTGATGGATTTTTCATTTCGGGAGCAACAAAAAGAGGTTCTGAAGCTCAAATGTATTTATTTCTTTACTTCTTTATTTATTTCAAATACCCTCAATGTAATACATTGAAGAGGGGAGATAGCTGTAAAATATTAACTATAGACTGCACATATTCGTAATAGCAATTTTAAACATAATAATAGCATTTTTAAAAATCGCCGTACTGCGTGGCGATAACCCGGTAGCGCGCGTTCTACTCTCCCCCTTTTCGAGAACCTTTCCCCGAAAGCCACTTGTATTTGCTACAACCAGTAGGTGACACCAGCTACCAACCCATAATAAAACATGAGTTATCGCTCATCCAGCCCAAGTAAGACTTGGCTAGATACTTATTAGGTACCTAGTAGGGAAGGATGGTTAACTTTTTACCGCAGTTAAAGTTAACCGGCTTCCAGAAAACAGGCCCAGTTTCAGCGAAAGCTTTAACTACATGCCAACAATAAAATCCAAAAAAATATATAAAAAAACTTTGAGATGCAGGAGACGCCAGGAACTGCAAAAGATGTAAATTTATTTTATCTAAGGAACTAAAATTTTCTAATTAACTTTCTAATTAGCAAAGTTTAGGTTCATGTTGCAATTAAAATTTTGAAGTCGCACCACCATGGATGGCAAGAGCAATTTACGGAAAATGAATAGAAGCAACCGGCTTGGAGATGTTCGCCGCCAAACTTTTCGCTGCAATGGGTGTGACAAAACAGTTGCGTGAAGTGATATAAAATTTCGGAAATCATACCCATAGGCTGCGCAAAGTTCGTCGGCGAATATCTCCACTGTTTCACCTTTTAACTTTCCGTAAATTGCTTTAGGCTTCTATAGTGGTACCCTATAAAATTCGAACTACCACATTGACCTAAAAGTCGCTAATTGGAAAGTTAATTAGCACATATTAATTAAATAGATAGCACAATTTTACTTTTTTTTGTAATTCCTGAGTCCACTGCGGCTAAAAGATGGCTTTCAAGAAAAAGAAACATCTTT
Source organism: Ixodes ricinus (assembly GCA_037355805.1). Lineage (NCBI taxonomy): Eukaryota > Metazoa > Arthropoda > Arachnida > Ixodida > Ixodidae > Ixodes > Ixodes ricinus. Next base: position 11,661 of record JAZHYW010055579.1, on the reverse strand, counting down.
TTAACGACCCTATCGTTAGGAACTTTTTAAAATTTTCGCTGAAACACCCGTATAAACCTCATTGTAAGTAGTTCTTTTACGACCAGGCAAAATCATTATGGCCCAAAAGGAGAGCTGTTTCCTTTTCTATTGTCTGCTCAACTGAGCCATCAGTTGTGGTCGTTGTTGCCTATGAGTTTTAGTAGACCGATCTGCAAACTTTTCCGCAAAACACCTGTGCTGCGGCTTCGCATCGAACAGCTTCATATCGAGGGACTGCAGCTTTATGTACCGCTACTGAATGCACTTCTGAGCGGCGTCCACAACAGATAAGAGAAGTGGCCTAAACTGTCATAAAGAACTTATTTTTTAGATAGTTTTATCTTTAATTTTTTTTAAATCATTTATATTCAGAGTTTGTTAGAACCATGCTTGGTAACAAACGTTAACAGTGTGTTTTGTCTCTATTTAAATTACTAAGTGTGTGACGCGTGACGGATGGGAAGAACTTTAATTTCTCCTGTCAGGTATGCTAAACAATCCATGATACGATTTAGCGGGTGACGCACATATGAAGATACTCCAAATTGTTCCGAGCTATCATACGGAAACAATTTGTCAAGCTTTTCGAAAAAAACGGTGAGTGTGCAGGTGAGCTGGTGGATGATGATGATGCTGAAAATAACCCGAAACTGTAGTAAAAGATGGGAAACTTCGTGGAAGAATAACGACATAGGAAGGAGGACGTCTCGAAGCTACACTAAGTTTCCCACCTTTACTCGGGTAATTTTCAACATTCTCAACATTGTTGCTGTTAGAGACTTTCCTACATGGATTGCCAATAATAAAGCCCATACCCTTACAGAAGACGCAGAGAACGCCTCTATCGAACCAACGCGTAAAGAACGATGTAATGCGTTTGGTGCGTACGTTGGAAAACACACAGGCAAACGAAGCATAACGTCCAACATCTCGAATCTTCACGCAGGATGGTGCGGCGCCTAAAAAGTCACTTAGATTGTATATCAGTAAGTGACCATAAATGAATTACCAAGTCTACAAAATTATAAAGTGCGAAAAAAATGAATTTCTTGCCAAAGACATGCTCATTAGGCTTAGAGAAAACTACAAACAAACTCGTGATTTTCACTGGCTGTGTACCCGAAATGTCCATGTACCGGAAAGGCACACACGAAAAGTGCATGCACCAGAAAACTCCGTGCACCGAAAAGTCTTTACACCGATGTGTCGTGCACCTGAAGGTCCGTGCACCGAAAAGTCCAACACCGAAACGCCCTACACCGAAAGGCCCTACGCCGAAAAGTCCGTAACCCGCCATCATTGTGTGTATGTGTGTGTGTGTGTGGGGGGGGGGGGGGGTTCATGCTCTAAGAGTACGCTTCGTTCGTCACTCGAGCATTGTGCATGAAAATATATATACATGAATAAAAGACAAAGTACGATTATATTACACAAATTTCACAACACGAAACTGCAGTGCACTACAAATCGTTTACAACTACATATTCAAGCTTGTTTAATAACAAAGAGGAAAACTTCGCATCCGAAGTTTTAGTGACCAAATGTTGTGGAAGATTATTCGTGTCACCAATTGATTTTGGAAAAAAAATTAATTTGTAGCGATAGCTACTATTGGAGGAACAAGACGATTGCGTGGGAATAAAAATCCGGATCAGTTTGACCTTGGATTTTATCAGAGGTAATCGCCTTTCGTCAGTCTCTCAACATTGGTGACCCGGACCTCCCAGAATGGAACAGCACAACGTTCCCCGAGCTGATGCTGGGCTTCCTGCAACCTCCGACGCACCCGTCGGAGCCTACGCTGTTCGCCTGCCTCCATTCTGGGCACAGCACCCAAAAGTCTGCTTTCTTCAAGCCGAAGGCAGCTTCCGACTAGCCAATAGAGCATCCCAAAGGTCTGGTTCAGTCAAGTCCAGGCTTTGCTGCCCAGCAAACTGGTGCCGGAGGTCAACGACATCTTCGCACGATCGAATGCGACGAACCCGTACGACACGCTCAAGGCTGACACCTTAGAACGCACAATGCTTTCGAAACCCTAACGCCTGCAGCAGTTAGTTTCAGCAGAATAAGTGGGCGACCGTAGATCATCGCAACATCTGCTCCAGATGCATGCGCTTCTCGACGACCACGCCGCGACGTTCGACAGTCAGTTCCCGAGAGAGCTGTTCTTGCAGAGACTTCCACTGTCGGTGCAAATGATCATGTCGACTGCATCCGACATGTCCCTGCCTGCCTTGGCTCTGCATGCCGACAAGATCGTGAAGGCTGCCAGTCAACAACCGGCAACTTCTACCGTCTCATCAGCCCAGTGCCATGAGCCCGCCACTCCAGCGACTCGCGCACAAGCAGCGCCCGCGGCTACTCAATATGAAATCACAGCACAGCGAGAAGACGTGCAAAACCTACAGTAGCTGGTCGCAAGAACGCTTGCTCCTTTCACGACCTCGCAGCCCTCGGCCATCCTCCCAGTCTGCAAGCTCCTGCCGGCGGTTTTCCTCACAACATGTGAACCGCCAGCTTATGCATAAATAACCGGGCAAGAGCAATACCACTGCTGGTATCACCAGCGCTTTCGAGCTGCTGCAGAACAGTGAACCAGATCTTGGAGCTGGTCGAAAAACAAGTGGCAACGAGTGCTGCCACAAATGATCAAGGTCGCCTGTTTTACATTACCGACGCTACCACTGGACTGAGGTTCCTGGTCGACACAGGAGCTGAAGTAAGCGTGATGCCCGCCAATTCCCTTGATTGCACACTCACTTCTATCCGCCGCATGCAAGCGATCAACAGCTCCAACATCCCCGTCTACAGGAAGAGGTCCACATTGATCAATCTTGGCTTTCGAAGAACGTTTTGTTGGATCTTTCTAGTAGCCAAGATCAGTCAAACTATACTAAGAGTGGATTTCCTACCCCACTTCACCCTTTTAGTAGACATGACTTAAAAGAAAATTCATGACTCCACCACAGGGGTTTTCGTCACCTGCCAAACCTCGACACTACACCCGTTTGCTTTCACATTTCACCCAACCGATACAGTCGCCTTAATGGCAGTTGCTGAACGAATTCCCATTGCTAACGGCAGCCCCCGACTGGAACAAACCGGTCAGGTATGATGTCGTCCTTGGCTCTAAAGACATATATTTGCGAAGTTTTATTTGAAGAAACATCCTCCGAAAATCAAGTAATTTCAATCTAGTTGCTACTTTAAAATCGTTATGCTCGAGCAGAATTTGTAATTATTTGCCACAAAACACGCGCGTCTATTCTGCGCGCGTTCTAGCTTTAATATTGGATTTAAAAAATATGGTTCCACAATGGGCACTCACACTCGAAGATTGGCTCTGCCGCAGCTTACGTATAATATTTCTTAATGTCTGATGGGGCCTTTTTCAAAATTCCGCTGGATGAAGTTTAAAACGCGGTTGGCATTTATTGTTATTGCGTTTATGTGTTTATAGACAAGTAGAAAACCAAAATTATTCGATTTTGCTTCAGTTGGACCTTGAAAAAAATTATGACATGGCGTGGAAATGGGGAATTGACTCTAACCGTTAATAATTGCAGTGATGTTAGCTTCACCAAACCAAACGCAGCAATTCTTATCGAAATATTAACTGAACGGTGCACGGCCACTGCAGCTTCCAATTACGTCTTTTCTTAACAAACTGAATATGCACCATTTTTATTATATGTTTTTGTTTGTATTCCTCCTACTGTAAGGCACAATGGCAAAGTATGTACTTACATAAAGATAAAGAAAAAGAAAAAAATCCAGGAGAGATCGTAGCTAAAATAATCACCCAGACATGTAACATCAGTAATCTCGTTCAGAGCAGCACCGTTAAGCTTTCTTTTAGAAAAGAGAAATTGAAAAACTTCGTTAATGCAAACAGCCTCGACAAAGTTATCAGGCGTTAGCTCATAATTCATAATAATTGTTCGGGTGCCTACAGATTCACTCTTGCCTGATTTACTAACACTTTTGTCGGAACGAAAGTGTCGGTTCCCGTCATTTGCAGCCATTGCAGCCTTATTTTCTCCGCTTTTTCCTTCTCTCTCAACATTCCAGGCCGTCGTTATAAGTTTAGTGTTTCATTTCAGTTGAGACCAACTTGACTGCCTTTTTCATTTCTGTATTTTTTTTTTTTTTGCTCTTTCAACATGTTACAGGTACATGAGAAACACCGAATGGCGCCACTGCGTCGACTCGTTTAAGGTCAGTCGCAGCTGCTGGCTAGTTGATATTAGACGCGGAGCGCCGTTTTGCCTTTATTTTGCTCTTGAAACTGTCAACTGCGGAAAAAGCGATCGCGCTACGCTGCTGTAGTTTATCCCGTATGTGTGCTTGGTCTGCCAGTGCCGGCACAATGATATGGACGCACCTGTTTAGGCTCTGCCCTTGTTAACACACAGCTATGCTCTACAGGGTGAAACAAGGAGACTGGAGGCTCTTTAAACCGACCGGAAAATTCGGTTTCTTAACCTATCGCGCTACGACTTTGTGCAGCGTTGCCCACAGATGGTGCATTTTTTTGTAAAATTTGCAAAGACCGAACTTACCTGAGGAAAAAGTAAAGAAAGAAAAAGGCTTAGCTCCTATGGAAACGCGGCGACGCCACCGGTCTGCAAACAACACGGCGCCGTTTCGCACGGGAGACAAGAGATGGCGCAAGCGGTCGCGACGCCAACTGCCACAAACGAACGAGCAGACGACGCCGAGAGCCGGCTTGTTTAGCAGACAAGGAACTGCAGTTCCTTGTTGTTACCGCGCCTGTTTTTGTTTCTGCGACCTGCGGAATGCGAGCCGCTTTTGAGTCGAAAGGATCGTCTGCTAAAGTGCCGGCTCTCGGCGCCGTATTACAGTGGCTTAAAGGGGGTAGTGTAACGAAGGAAACCGGAGAAGCGGCACAGCGTTGTAAGACGGCCGCGGGTGGCGCTGGCACTTGCAGCACCGTCGTTCCGGCTATGGCTGCGGCTTGGCCGCTTGTCCGCTGGCATCCGGCCAGCTCAGCCGATTCGCAGCAGTCGACTTCACATGTCGTCTGCTAGTTTCACATTTTTATTCACCTACGAACACAAATCATGTCGTGGGAAGTTCACTGGAAACCAATAATTGTTTGTGAGGTATTTATATTAGTTATGAAGTGTGTTAGGGTGCCACTATCTGCCGGCCGGTGTAGGCACCCGAACGGTGCTGCGGAGTCGAAGCGCCACCTACACCATCTTCCAAGGAGCGGCCGTTCCCGATGCAAGGTGGAGGCTACGCGGTAACTACACTACCCCCTTTAAGCCACTGTAGCCGTATGCTCGTTCGTTGGCGGCGTTCGTTGCGCCATCTCTTGTCTCCTGTGCGAAACGGCACCGTGTTGTTTGCAGACCGGTGGCGTCGCTGCGCTTCCATAGGAGCTAAGCCTTTTTCTTTCTTTACTTTTTTCTCAGGTAAGTTCGTTCTTTGCAAATTTTACAAAAAAATGCACCATCTGTGGGTAACGCTGCACAAAGTCGAAGCGCGATAGGTTAAGAAACCGAATTTTCCGGTCGATTTAAAGAGCCCGCCGTCTCCTTGTTTCACCCTGTACAGTGGTCCGGATATTTCACCAGATCACGGCGCCACCTGCCATTGACACATGTCAAATATACACAACACCATGAAAAAAAAGTTTCTGGACAGTTAATTCGGTTCGTGCTTTCGCATTTCTTGCGTCCAGTCGAGTGACGTCATATGAAGAGAGAAATCAATTAGCGATACTTGTCTTTTCCTGCAGTTACTTGCTCTCGGATATTTTGTCTCTTTCATTATTTCTCCCTTTTTCCACGGAGCGTGAAGAATGGAAGTTCCAGCCCCTCGTCGCTTTTCTCCCCGAAGTCTGCATCAACCAGCGCTGGTCGATGATGGTTGTCAAAACTCAGGTTTTCCTCGGCTTCGGAAATGACGCATGGCAGGCATGAGAAACCAGGTGAGTGCACAGTCCAGCGTAAGCTTCAACTGTACAAAAAGTGGAGTGGCAGTTTAGGCGACCTCATGGTACCAGCGCAGCGCGGCTACGCTGCTACCATAACACTAATGCCATGTTTTTTTTTGTTTTTTTTCCATTTGCTATTTGCCCTTAAAAGATGACGGCATTGGTTTCTGGGACGCAGTGTTTTTAACTAGTTCTGCTTTTAGGTGTTCTAACTGTAGACGTGTCCTTCATTTCTCCTTGTTTCATTTTATAGTTAATGGATTTTTTTAAAGGGTTGAAGCCAATGAACGATGGATGTACGTCACAACTAAATGCTTTTTTTCGTACGTACCCCAACTGAAAACACCCCTAAATCATGACTCATAAAGATGCAGTAGCACTACGTACGCACTTCCGGTTCAGGTATTTGGAAAAGAAAAAATGTTTCGTCCAGAATCTTCCAAGAATCGAAAGCGAAAGCTGTAGCACGGTCGAGCAATGCGGGCGGATTGGTGCCGTCACGTACCACAGTACGGAGATGCAACGATGTTAACCCTCATAGGCGTCGTGGTTGGCGTCGTGGATGCCACCGACGACCTTTTGGCCTTTGGCCCACTGGAGAGCTTTTTCTTTTTTCACTTGGTGATTTTAAAGCCCACAACTGTCTATGTGGTAGCGACAACGATGACACCAGGGTTCGAACGCTTCAATTAATTTTAATATTTCTTTCACTTTGCCTTTTTTGACAGCTCTAAGGATCCTGGCCGGCTTGTCAAGAGCCCCGACGTTCTGGTCAACATTTCGTAGCCTTACAAGAAACTCCATTTGGTGTTCCTCTCGAAGGAACATCAGCCACATACTCGATGTCTGCAAGAAACTCGTCTTAATTAGAGTCGTACAAACGTTCTTAGGCGATATTGCATTTTTAGAGAAACTAAAGACGACGCGTCGATTTCTGCGGGAGGGCTTGCCGTTTTTCTTCCAAAGCACATTCCCCGCTCTGCGCTTGATTTAGCCACCGGACAGGAGGAAGTGGCGGTGCGCCTCCTTCTTCACAAAGTGATCACTGTGTGGTCCTGTGCATACCTCCCTCTTTTTGCTCTTACCTTAAGTGATTTTAATGCTTCCTTATTCCAACTCCCGAAAGCTTTTTTTACTTGGTGATTTTAAAGCCCACAACTGTCTATGTGGTAGCGACAACGATGACACCAGGGTTCGAACGCTTCAATTAATTTTAATATTTCTTTCACTTTGCCTTCTTTGACAGCTCTAAGGATCCTGGCCGGCTTGTTAAGAGCCCCGACGTTCTGGTCATCTTAATAGCCATCTGCGTATGTCAAGCAAGGAGTTTCGGGTACTCAGCGCTGTTTAAGTGTCTCTTTCTTTTGTATGTGTGTGGACTCGAGTGACTGTTTTGCTGGTGCGCTGTTCTCCCTGTGATCATGAGCAACCAACTCGCCCGAACCTCTGTGTTAACAAGTTTCATTTCTAGTACTGCGAGCCCTTTTTAGCATCACCACTTGAGCCCCGACGTTCTGGTCATCTTATTAGCCATCTGCGTATGTCAAGCAAGCAGTTTCGGGTGCTCAACGCTGTGTAAGTGTCTCTTTCTTTTGTATGTGTGTGGACTCGAGTGATTGTTTTGCTGGTGCGCTGTTCCCCCTGTGATCATGAGCAACCAACTCGCCCGAACCTCTGCGTTAACAAGTTGTCAAGAAGGCTCTGGACGCACAGGTGAAAGCTGATGCTGAAACCATTTCTGCTCCAGGAACTGACCTAGAGGAGATGGAGTTGCAGACAACAAATCGGAAACTGAAGGGGGAAAGCACTACTTCCCCCAAATGATTATGCCATGCCTGGCCTTTTTTTCCTTTCGGCCCTCGCCTTAATATGGGGCATTTCCGCAAAGAATGACTGCGATCATTCAATGGGCTTTTCGTAGCCTTACAGGAAACTCTAATTGGTGTTCCTCTCGAAGAAACATCGGCCACATACTCGATGTCTGCAAGAAACTCGTCTTAATTAGAGTCGTACAAACGCACTCATGCGATATTGCATTTTTAGAAAAACTAAAGACGACGCGTCGATTTTTGCGGGAGGGCTTGCCGTTTTTCTTCTAAAGCACATTCCCCGCTCTGCGCTCGATTTAGCCACCGGACAGGAGGAAGTGGCGGTGCGCCTCCTTCTTCACAAAGTGATCACTGTGTGTTCCTGTGCATACCTCCCTCTTTTGCTCTTACCTTAAGTGATTTTAATGCTTCCTTGTTCCAACTCCCGGAGGCGTTTTTTTTTACTTGGTGATATTAAAGCTCACAACTGTCTATGTGGTAGCGACAACGATGGCACCAGTGTTCGAACGCTTCAATTAATTTTAATATTTCTTTCACTTTGCCTTTTTAAAACGGGAAAGCCGAGCTATATTAGCCCATCAACATCATCATCCTCATGTATTAATCTTTCCATCGGCAGTGCTTCCATTCTTACTTATTTTACATTTTTCGCAGACTCTAATCCACGTGGAAGCGATGACTCCGATTTTGTTTGTCAAACCAAATACCCTTAAAGGTGTTTCGATGCGGACTGCCCCTTGGAAGTTCGAGAAAAATTATTGGTATCGTTTTACCAGAGGCGACACACCTTGCATGTACATCCTTTGATAAACTCGCTGGACCAAGTTACATAACTATAAAGAGAGTGTACTCTTTGTGCAGCATATCTGGCTATTCATATGACTTCCACGCAGGTGCCTCAGTATTGGAATAAGGTGTGTTCTGAATCGCGAAAAAATGAGCCGAGAGTGGGATATCTTCCGACGTTACCCCAAGCTGGGCAGTCTCCTCGCGTTTATACTAATGAAAACTTGGGAAAGATACATTGGCTTCGAGTCTAAGCGACATAATTTTCTGTTGTACGCCTCTTTAATTATTATTACTGCAACACTAAAAGAATACTGAGATAAAGTTAATCGCATAGCGGGTCGATACCATGCTTTCTCTGTCCTGCTTTTCTCCCAAAATGGGATATGTCGAGAGAGCCTAAAGGGACAGGCGAATTTTCTTGGTCAGCCGTTTGCTCGTGTATCAAGTTCCGAACACTCACCCTTCGCATTTCTCACATTAAAAGAGAGAGCGGAAGCACACGCCATGAAGTCTTTAGGTGGTGTTCACGAGGATTATAATTTACCCCTCCAGGCGAGCAAACCTGAAATGGTTCCTCACTCAGTTTAGCCTTCAACTTCTTGACATCTGGACATGATATGGTGTACACTACCAAATACTTACACATCTTAATCCTTCTACACTACACCTTATGATCTACCCTTTCAATCGCGTCCGGTAAGAGGGCAGATTCCCACTGGCAAGGATGGTAGATACAGTCAAACCACTTCAAAACCCGGGAACGATGCTTTCTCTGCATCAGCCACCACTCAATTGTCCTCAACAGTTGCGTAATACAAGACGTTCGACCCCATCGTTAATATTACGCTTATGTGCATTTTAAATAACAAAACATTTAAGATAAAATTCCATATGGATTTCGTTCCTGCCTTTCAACTGTTGACCATTTGGTTTGTCTTGAAACTACAATTCGTGAAGCCTTTGTTAATAAGCAAAACTGCTTATCAGTGTGTTTTCGACTTGAAGTGGACATATGAAACAGCCTGGCGCTATGGAAATCCTCGTGACTTGTATGAAATAGGGATTTGTGGGAGGATACTCACTGCCTTAAAGAGCTATCTTTCTTAACGAACCTTTTTGTGAAGTGATTTACGCGTCTTTCCAGGGATTTTTTCAGGAGACTGGAGATTCGCAAGGCGCTGTCTTGAGTGTTTCTCACTTTATAGTCAAGATGATCTCAATGGCCCCATCAATGCCTCCCTCTGTGCAATAATATTTTCGTGTAGACGATCTCCAGATCTCCGCCTCATCATGCAATATTTCCATTTGTGAACGTAGACTTCAAGATGCAATCAACAGCCTCCTGAAGTGGGAAGATGAAAAGGATTTCAGCTTTCTCTCCTGCTGAGACAGTGTGTGTGTGCTACTTTCGGAGAAGAAGAATCTCCGCAGAACCTTTCCTACGAATGCAAAAGTTCCTCATCCCTGCAAAGACAGATCATAGATGTGCGGCTTTATTTTCGTCCATGGGTTATCCTCACCATCTCACATAAAGCACCTGAAGATAAAATGTCAAAAATTACTGAACCTCCTTAAGGTTCTGTCCCTGATGGTATGGGGCTCTGATCGTTTATATATTTTACAAATTCATCGCTCTGTGATGCGCTCACATCAGGACTACGGTAGCTTTGTAAATGGATCTGCTAGGCGATCAGCTCTTAAGGCACTAGACCCTATTAATCATTAAGGACTTCTGTTTGGCAAAGGGAGAGTTCAAAACGTCGCCTGTAAGTAAGTCTCGATTACGTATTGAGGGAAAGAGGAAATAAAATGTCCCTTGCCAGGCGGCAGTTCTCCTTGGGATTTATCTGTTCGTTTAGGATACGATTAGTCGCTCAGCATCCAGCCCGGGAGGGCTGTGGAGAGTATGAAATATCAGGTGATTTTTGATTACTAGCCTAGCATTATCCCTCCATTCGCGTTGAGAAATACGAATGTGGCAGAGTCCTCTGGGATACATAGTGAAGCTTCCAGTTTTTACATTTTTAAAGGCTGTTCCACAGTGGGCTTTTAACTTCATTCACTGCCTTTTTTCACTGACATAGTTTAATAAGTAGGATAAACCAACTGAGGTCGTGCGAAAATAAGTTTTTGAACTCCACGAGGAACATGATTCTCATTCCCACTATTACACAGACGGCACAAAAATCCGAATAGTCTGTTGGCTGCGCCATGAACGGCCCTTCATTAAGAAGTGTCCATTGAGTGAATTCGTCCTTGACTGTTTTCACTGCCGGTCTGCACGGCCTTCTGCTTGCGGTAGATCATATCATCCAGGGAAGTAACTCCCGTGCACTTATATATACAAACTTGCTGACTGCCTTACAGGATCTGACGTCACTTGAAACCCGAAAAACGACTGCAGTTCTTACTGAGAACAACAACATAGTTGCAGCGACCAGAACAGGCTGTGATGTCCTATTCGGCTGGGTACCTAGCCATGTCGGAATCCCAGAAAATGAAGAGGTAGATCGTGCTGCGATCACTTGTGGCATCCGTGCTGTAGATATAAGTAGCACCCCCTTTAGAGATTATTGTGTCCTAATTGAATATCCTGTTATGCCTTAGTGAAAGCAGAATAGAGCTTACAGGTGGCAAGAAAGCTTTACATGATAAAGCCTCATCTCAGTGAATCGAAGACTGCTAGGCACACAGCCAGGTTTTATTAGGTAGTTCTCTGCCATCTACGCATTGGGCACATGCAACTCAAGCATGGACACCTCTTACGTGGACAGGATCCTCCTGAATGTGAACATCGTCTGGGAACCCTTCAGTGTCGTTCATGTCCTTCTCGAATGTCCTGCTTGTGATGATAAACGACGCCACTACTCCTCCCAGCTTTAGAAAGAAGATGTCCCTTTACACCTATATTGCTACTTGGAAATGAGCCACAGCTCCAACCCACCAAGGTTTTTACGTTTCTAGAAAGTATTGCCCTTTAAGCGAACTATAGCCATATTTATACTGTAACGCCCTGCTCATATGTGCACACTTTTTTATGTTCATAACTGTATAAAT